>PVIR01015619.1:0-37953 GCA_004026965.1 Petromus typicus
CATTGGGGAGGCTGAGGTGGGAGGCTGAGGCAGGAGGATCTTCACAAGTTTCAGCCAGCCTGGGCTATATAGTGGGTTCAGGACCAAATTACATATATAGTGAATCCCTTTCTCCAAAAACAAAAAAATAATAAAATTGTGCATCAGAGGCATGATGCGCATACCTGTGGTCCTACCTACTTGGGAGGCTGAGGTAGGAGAATCACTTGAGCCCAGGAGTTCCAGGCCAGCCTGGGCAACAAAGCAAGGCCCTGTGTCCTTAATAAATAAAAAGGAAATTCCACAGCAAGCATAAGGGCAGTTGGTCCACGTGAAGATAACAGAACTGCTTTGGTTTTTTTTGTGTGTGTGTGAGACAGGGTCTCGCTTTGTGGTTCAGGCTGGCCCTGAGCTCAGCCTCCAACTCACATCACAGCAATCCTCCTGCCTCTGCCTCCCGAGTGCTGGGATTACAGGTGTGAGCCCCCATGCCCGGCACGGTGGTATGTGGTACTGATTGCTGGTGGGTGTGAGTCTCCACTCCCGGCATTGTGGTTTCCAGGGATGGAACCCAGACCCTTGTACTTGCAAGGCAGGCTTCGGAACCACTGAGCTAACTCCCCGGCCCTGGTTTTTCTTTGGGTACCTGGGATCAAACTTAGGAGCTCATACTTGCCAGCCATGCCCAGGACTGCTGAGCTGTACCTCCAGCCCTCTTTTGTTTTTCTTAGAGGTGTGAGAAAGTTTATTTGAAAAGTACAGTGTGGGCCAGGGATGTAGCTCAGTGGCACCACGCCTGCCTGGCAAGCGCAAGGTCCTGAATTCAGTCCCTGGTACTGAGGGAGGAAAAGTGCAGCGTGATGGGTCTGAGAGAAATCCACTTTGCAGGGCAAACGGGCCAACCCAAGAAGAAGGTGATAGCACAGGTGCACACCCAGTGGAGGTGACACGGGCAGGCTCCCGTGCAAATTCCCACACCACAGCCCAGGAAGTGACTCTCCAGGAACATGGCTGGGAGAGCCGTCTGGCTGTGCACAAGGGCGGGTGCTGGCATGTTGGAGGACCCACCTCCAGCCACTGGTGGGTCGCTGGGCCCAGCAGGTCCTGAGGTGGAGCAGGTGAGCAGGCAGCGGGCAGGGCACAGCCTGCGTCCTGAGCTCAGGCCCCGTGTTCAGAGCCTGATCAGTGTCTCCTGCCTGAGTCCGCCGGCCTGGGAAGGGCCAGGGCACTGCCTCGGCTTAGCGTTGAGAGGACGGGAGGGCCAGAGCCAGAGAGACCGGCTCTGGGGCCCTTCCTCAGGGTCTGCCACGCTTAGGCAGCTGCCTTGACTGCTCCTCGGGTTGGGTGTCCCAGGCCGGAAGTGAGCCACCCGGCCTTGCCCCTGCTTCAGGGAAGCCACCCTGCCTCGCCCCTGTCTGCCTCTGGGGGACGAGGGGACCTGGCCTCCCTCCACCGACCCCCTTGTCCCCTGCGCAGGGCCAGCTCTTCCGGGGCTCCAGCCTGCTTTTCCGCCGCGTGTCACCAGGGTCGTGCTTTGCGGTAGAGTGACCCCAGTGACCTGTGCAGACGCCTGTCGGGCCCCCGCCCGGCCAGTACATCAGCAGCACCATCGCTCACTCAGCCGGGCCCAGCTCCATATCTGTCCATGTGTCTGTCCAGCTGGGGGTCAAGCGGGCCTCCTGGCAGACCTGGAGGAGATGGGGGCGGGGAGGCCGGTAGGGCCCGCCCCCTGCAGCCAGCTGGGCCTTCACACCGCTTTGCAAACCCAGCCATCCTCCTCACGAGGCCGCTGTCCTGTCCAGGCCCCTGCTAACGGCTGATGCCGGGCTCTGCCTCCATTTTTCTCAACACTACTCTGATGTGAGGGCTGCACTTCTGAACGGGAAATCATGTGACCTCTCGGAACGTGTCCCCCCATCTCACGCTTATCCCTTTAGTGGTGATGCCTCGCGTGTTGGGCCTGGTCACCTGTGCCTCTGTGGCTCTGCAGGAGTTGGGCAGATCAGTGTCTCTAGTCCTCCCAGTTCCAAAGTTCTGGTCAGATTGGACCCCTCTTCCCTCAAATAAATGTACTGGTGGTGATTTGGAGCTCTGTGGGGAGTCTCACTTCTGTGAGTTTGGAAAATGCAGCGGTCTCAGGCTTTCTGTGGCTGCACAGCCTGGGGGTGCTGGCACGAGGCTCGGCAGGCTCGGTGTCAGTCTCAGGCGGGCACGCCAGGGGCTGGGCGCCCACGACAGGCAGCTGGTGTGTCGAGCTCTGGCCAAAGGAGGCCTTTCAGAAGGCACCCTTCCCAGCGCAGCACTGTCTGAATCCCTTTCTTGTCACTGAGATGACACTGACACCCACGTAAGGAGACTCCGGGCTGTCCCACACGCTTTATTCAGGCTGCTGCCCTCCCTGGCCCCTGCCTTCCCTGCCTAGGACCCCCCTGCAGTGGGCCTTGTCCCCTGTGTCCCACCAGCCAGGTAGCCAGGGACTCCCACCCAGGACTCAGGTTCCAGGGGCAGGAAGGATCCAGGTCCCCAAGCCCGCAGCCAGCGAGCCATGTGCATGTGGCCTTCACCCCTCAAGCGCCTTTGGCAAAGCAGCTTCTTGTGGGAGGGGTGGGGACATGGCTGGGGAGGCAGTGTTACTGGGGACAGCCCTGGGTCTCCAGATGAGGAAGGGGCCCCGGGGCGTGCAGGGGCCAGGCCGTTCTGGGAAGCCGGAGACCGCAGGGGGACAGGGCTGCTGGCCCGGAATGTGGCCAGAGCTGGGGTGAACGGGGCTGCTGGGCCACAGAGCAGGACCTGCCCGGGGAGCTGTGGCGTCTTCTTGGAGAAAGTCTAGATGGGCCTGAGCCCTGGCCCATCCACCAGGCCTCCGCAGAACGGTGTCTCCTTCAGAGGAGTCCAGCCCACAGCAGCGGAGCCAGCAGCAGTAGTTCCAGGCAGGGGCCCCACACGTGCCCAGGGCTCCGGCTCAGATCCCCGCCAGACTTCTTGGGTCCACCTGCCCCTGTGAGCGGGAGAGGACTTGGACTCAGCCTGCAGACAGCTGCGCCTGACTCCCACCCTCCCCGTGGGGGTCAGCACCAGACGGCACCTACTGGGGAGCCGAAGGCACACGACCCCTCACACTGCCTGTGCCAGCACAGACACTGGCACTGGAGCCTGGAGGGAAGGCAGCCAGCCTCGGGCCTTACCTGGCAAGGGTGAGTGCAGGGCCAGGGTCCACCCACCCATGGCATTACCGGAGGCAGAGTCACTGGGGAAGTCGGGCAGGGACTTGGTGTGCCCCGGGCGGTCCAGTGTGGCCTGCGGCTCGCCTGGCTGGTCCTGGACTGGAAAATCTGTGGCCAAGACCTGACTGGGAGGGGGCAACTCAGCCTCAGCCTCTCCCTGGGCTGGCAAAAGGGAAAGAGGCGCCCCGGCCTCGGCCTCCGCCTGCTCCAGGGCACCCGGCAGGGGCTGCCCGGTGGGCCGCCGCCCGGAGCTCTCTGTTCTCGCGGGGGATGCGCTTGTCTCTCTGGCTGCTTCTTCCACAGCTCTCGGGACAGGAACACGGGTGGTTCTGGGAAGGGCCCCTGGCCCACCGGCCGAGGAAAGCGGGGTGGGGGTGACCGAAAGGGAAGGGACGGCCGAGCTTGGGGAAGGTGGCCCCTCTGTGGCCGCGGAGGCAGGCTCTTGTGCTGCCGAGGAAGATGGGGTGTTTGTCCCTACTGCGAGCTGAGCCGTCGTCATCGTCACCGTCTCCAGGGAGCCTGAGAGCTTGGGCACCGAGCAAGGAGGTGACGAGTGAGGCTTCTGGGTTGCTAGGGAAGCAGTGTGGGTTTTCCCAGGGTCCGCGGCTTCGGCCGCCACCGTGAGTGGGGCCTCGGTCGCCACGGGAGGCGAACCCTGCTCCTCTTCCGTGGCTCGGATGGGTTCTGAGGAGGGACGAGGGCTGGCGTTGGCGCTGCACACCGGACTCCTCGCCCTGCACTGTCCCTACGTTCCCTCTCAGCGGATGCCTCCCTCATTGACAAGGCTGCTTGCTGTCACTGACCACCGCTCTGCCCTGGTCCTCCCAGACTCTGCGCTGTTCGGGAACCCTTCCCACCCACCCGGCCCACCAACGAGGCCCCGCCCACACGAGACCTCCCCTGGTCACGCCCACCAAGTGGGAGGAGCCTCCGGACTGTGCTCCGCCCTCCAGAAGGAGGAAAGCTTGAAGTCTGGGCACTAAAGTGGCTTCACACCAAGAGAAGGCTACTCCAAGGGCCCCCAGGCATCAGGGGCTCCAAGCCCAGCGATGCTGCACCCCACCCCGCCCCATACTGATGCCCCTCCAGGACCCGCCCCATGAGGCCCGACTCCGCCCCACATCCCAGCTCACCGCACAGGGCACTCTCGCAGTGGTAGCCAGGGGGACACTGTGAGCACGGCGCCCCTTCCCGGTAGGGCCTCTGCCCCTTCACGTTCCCCCTGCAGGAGGCGAGGACGCTGGTGGGGCCGGTTCCTCCCACCCCCACCCCACCCCGTCCGCCTTGCCTTGCCCCTGTGTCCGCAGCTTCTTGCCAGACTGGCTGGCTCTTGGGGCCGGGGACCTCAGAGAGCAGCCCCCCCCAGGCCTCAGCACTCACGGGGGCTCGTAGTTGCACACCAGCAGGTGGATGTTGGTCTCCTCCACTCCCTGGAGCGTCTCACAGAAGTGGGAGCCGCAGCCGATCCTCTCGGTCTTGGCCCAGATCACCTGGATGGAGCCGGGCGGGGCCGTGCTCAGCGGAGCCCGCGGCGGCCCCTTCCTGCTGCCCCTATCCCTGCCCGGCCTCCAGGGGTGGGAGGAGGTGCCCCAGCCGGTGGGATCCAAGTCCACAAACCAGCCTGGACTGCATAGTGAGACCTTGTCTCAAAATAAAAGCAACAGTGAGACAAGACCCAAAGCGGGGGCCTCTGGCCCTGGAAGAGAGGCGGAGATGGCCCCGCCCAACACCAAAGGGGTCAGCCAGCCTGACCCCGCACCAGGTCGGCCCCCAACACTTCGAGTCCCCGCCCACTCCTCTGCCCAGCGACCACGCCCACTCCGGGGCCCCGCCCACCAGCCCCGCCCCGCACCTGTGTGTAGTGGCCGCACATCTGGCCTGCGGCGCAGGACGCGGCGCTGAGGTTGTAGTGCTCGCGCTCGTGGTGCCACTCCTCCATGGCCAGTGGCACGTCCAGGCCCTCGTCCGTGATGGCAAACAGGTTCTCGCCGCGCCGGCCACGGTCCTTGTTGTGGCCCCACACACACTTCTGCGCGTACGCTTTGGCGAAAGCAGCCAGCTCCGGGTCCCAGCGCTGCAGGGTGGGCGGCGGCAAGGTGAGAGGCGGCAGACACCCAGGCTGCGACCGCAGAGGGCGCTGAGGGACCGGAGGCGGAGTCCACCGTGACCTGTGACCCCACAAATCTGGCGCTCAGGTGGGGAGGCTGGGGCACCAGGTGTGGGTTGTCAGAGGTGGGGCAGGTGTGAGACTTGGGGCAGGTGGCCTGTCTGATCATGGATGCCTGGGTGCATGTGTGATGGTCACTATCAGCCCTGTGCCCCTCTGTGGCAGCTGGGTGGCTGCCGTGGACACCTGGCGATGTCCCAGAGGCCCTGGAGAGGCCTAGGGGCGGGCCTGTCTGTTGGGTCCGGCTCCCTTTCCCACTGGGGGCCGGCACCTCCTCTTCTCCCAGCTCCTACTCCACACCTGGACAGGGTGGCTCCCCTCCTGGGACAAGCCATCCTCTCCAGGGGCCTCAGGTGAGACACCGGCTGAGAGGGGCCTCTGAGGCTCTGAGTCCGGGACAGATGGGGGTGACCAGGCCTCCACCCTGGAGGACAGGGAGGCCTGGATCCCATTAGCCCTGGTCCTTGGCCTGTCCTAGAAGCACTCCGCCCTCCCGGGGTCCAGCCAGCTTCAAGAGCCAGACAGCCCACAAAGCAGAGCCCGGGGTGATCCCACAGAGAGGCCCGCCCACTCCCCACCCACTCGGGCTGAGCAGCTACCCAGAGTGGGGAAGGGGAGTTGGGGTGGGAGAGCTACCGCTGTCCCCTAGGCATTTCTGTCGCAAGTCACTGAAGTTCTCTCAACTCTGGCCGTAGTGGGGGACTGGGGAGGACAGCGACCAGGATCAGGCTTCTCAGAGGAGCCCAAGCCCCTCAGGGCAGGCAGCCATGCTCTCCAGTGTCCATGCAGACACCGTGCAGGGGCTGAGCAGGTACCTGTCAGCTCTTGGAGACCAGACAAGTCCGTGTCCCTGAGCCCAGCAGTAACTTCCGCCCTGACCACCTGCGGATCCCCCTCCACAGTGCTGCTGCTTCTTAGGCCGTGGCCAGAGCGTCCTGTGGGGTTGAAGACAAAACACCCCCCTCACCAGCCACACGGCCACCACCTGGAGGCCAGGCCACCAGCTTTTACCCTCTCAGTGGTTCTGGGCACTGTGTTAGCCCTGGGATGGCAGAAGAGCCAAGCAGCCTGGGCAACCACGTGGTGAAGGGCATCGGCAGTGAGGACGTGCTGGGTCACTCCGCAGGGCCACCTGCCCAGGGCGAGGCCAAGCTGCTCTGGAAGACGAGGCAGCTTTCTGCACACAGCAGGGCCTGGAGCTGGAAGTTCTTCTCTGAGCAGACACAACTGTTTCACCCGCTCAAGGGCAGCAGGAGAGAGGCAAGGACACTGGAGGGACAGGCAGGGCACAGGGCTTCTGGGAGCTGGCGCTCTCCCTGCAGGGGTGGGGAGCCGGGGGAGCAGGCTCAGACCCACATGTCAGATCATTCACTCTGGTAGCTCGGAGCAGGTAGGGGCTACCTGAGGAGTCCCTGGGTGCAAACCGGAAGCCCAGGGCTGGGTTTTGCTCAAGAGCGCAGGAGGGAGGGTGGGGAGGAGGAAGGCAGGGCCCGGCTTGGGAGGCAGCCGTGGAGGCGGCCAGAGGTGGAGGCCGAGCACCTGGGAGCCCCCGCTCTGCGGCCGCCCTCTCCGGGAGCACCAGCCACCTCCGGTGCCCTCGGCCTGCTCTGGTTCTTCACGACCACTCACCCATCTCACTCTGGAGCAGCCCTGACTTTCTCAGACAGGACACAGCCCAGAGGTCACACGGCGGACAAGGCAGAGGCCGGACAGGAGGCCAGGCCGCCCGGCTCCACCTTCACCCCTGTCCTGCTGCATCTGCCCCCCGGAGACCTTCCCATGCCGCGGCAGGTCCCCTAACGTCCACACTGTTGCCATGATGCTGCCAAGCTCACAGCCTTGCCAGTCAGACCTTAGGGCATCAGGGTCTGCAGATGGGGAACTGAGGCCCAGGGCATGCCAGCTGTTGGCAGAGCTGGGCTGGCACCCAGGGCTCCCAGGTTGGCGTGTACAGCCCCTGGTTGCCCAGGGCAGTGGCTGAGCACGGCATCGCTTGTGTACAGACTACACAGAGGCTGAGAACCATCCTGTGGCTCCAGGCAGGGTCCCCACGCCGCCTCTGCACCAGGTCAGGAGGTCTTTGAAGGGAAAGGGGCCCCTGGGTCCCCAAGGCTGAGGTCTCTGCTCCCCGCACCAGCTTCAGGGGCTCCAGGCCCTGCCAGGCCCACTGAGGGTCCAGACTGGGGGAGACCGATGGGTGAATCTCCCTTCACCCCCGGCCCAGCCTTGTCTTCGGACTGCCTACCCAGCCTGGCAGAAGTGGCCTCCACTCTGCAGGCGGCTTCTGCCCTCCATACATGAGCACGCGCGCCTCCGTGCCCGCCCGGCCCTCCCACCGGCGGACCGACGTGTGCTGCTTTTCTCCTCTCTGAGGCACCGCCCTCCACGTGCCCTGTGAGACTCAGTCTGTGCTTGTGCCCCGTTCACAGGAGGAAATCTGAGGGTACCCAAGGTCACAGCACTTGTCCCGGATGGATCCGCAGGCTTCATGGGGCAAGAATTGGAGCTGTGGGGTACAGCGCCCCTCCGCTTCCGGTCACGCCCTCTGACGCGTCCTCAGCACCTCCCTCCCGTCCCGGTCCGCAGACCCTCCTTGCCTCTTGTCCTCAGAGGCCTCTGAACGACCTTTTCACAGAGGTGTCCCCTCCCAGGGCGCATGCGTCACTGAGCCTCAGTCTCCCCTCTGTGGAAGGGGGCTGTCTGGGGACCTGCACCCTACTATGCAATGCCGGGGAGTCTGGCCAGTGCTGAGTCTCTCAGAGGCCGGCACAGGGGTGGCAGCAGGTCCCTAGCACTCACCATCTGCAGCATGTTGGAGGCGGGCGGGGACACCTGGGCACGGTACTGGTTGTGCAGGTGGACCATCAGCTGTCTCTCATTGTCCGTGAGGGCCGTGGTGGGGCCCGTGGTGACCAGCAGCAGCAGTGCTGGCAGCAGCAGCCGCGCCCGGAGGCCATGGGAACTGAGCATGGTGGCCGGCCTCTCTGCCTCGCACACCAGGCCCGGCAGCTGGACTTAAAGCCCTTCCCACGCCGCCGGCACCTCCCCGGCCGTCTAGGCCCGGCCCCGCTCACAGTGCTCGGAGGCGCCGGGGCCTTGGGTCCCGACCAGAGCGGAGTCCACTCCCTGAGCCCTTGGCAGCAGCTCCGTCCTCTCGGTGGCGAGGGCTCAGCCAAGCGCTGTGTGAGTCCTCGGCCTTCCCCAGCCGTGGGCAGGTCCTCAGGGCCCAGAACCTGAGACATCTGCACAGCTGTGGCCGGCAGCCTCAGGGCAGCCCTGGTGCAGGGACAGAGAGAGGAAGCTCCAGCCCTGTCTCCTGAGACGGGAGAGAGCAGGACGGAGGGAGAGGGGCTGGGGTGAAGGCTGGGTCTGCTTCATGCTCTGTGTTCCTGCCAGTACCAACACCGGCCTCCCAGGGCTGAGTGTGGGGTGGTGTCCCTGGGGACTGGCACGGCGCCCGGTGCCCCATGGTGGACAGAGATGCCCCGGGGTGGAGGACCCCAGGGTTTCACCACCGTGGCTCTCTGGTGCCCTGTGAAAACACTGCCTGAGGTGTTCACTCAGAAATGAGATGCTGGGGCCCGGCCCGCCTGAGATCCCGCACACACGGGGAGCCTGAGGCAGAGGATCACCAGGAGTTCAAGGCCATCGGGGGCTGCATACTTTGGGGCCCTGTCTCAGAAACCAAAAAGTAAGGATGAGAGGAGAGGGAAGCAGACGTGCAGAGGGGCACGCGAGGGAGGGTAGAGCGCACACCTGATGACCTTGCAGGACAGGGACGAGCTCCGCTTTGTGACACAGGAGGCTGGGCCTGCGCTGGGGCACAGGTAGGTCCCTCCAGGTGGCAGCCCAGGGAACAGGGGCCCGGGAGGGAAGCTGGCTTTGGGAGAGCTCAGGGAACTCCCCCTGAGGCATCCAGGGAAGGACAGTGCAGAGCAGCTTGGATTCTGGGTGGGGACACAACCGACAAGTCCACCAAGGTGCAGGGGACACAAGCACACCCCACACCCAGTTTCCTCTATTTATGAACAATGAATAATCTCAAAGGAAAACTAAGAAAATAATTCCATGTGTAATAGCAAAACAGTAAAATTCTTAGGAATAAATTTAGCAAGGAGGCAGAAAATATACGCTTGGAAAACTATAAAATATTGCTAAAAGCTACCGGAGACCCTGAAGGGTTAGAAAACATGAGACTGTTACAAGACGCCAATCCCACCTAATTTATAGATTCAGTGCCATCTACCAAAACCCCAATGATACATCTGCAGAAACAGAATAATCCATCCTAAAATTTCATATAGAGCCTTGATACACCTTCCTAGTTAAAACAATTTAATAAAAGAGCAAATTCGGAAGTGTTTCTCTGGTGTTGAAATTTAACCATAGCTGGGCATAGTGCCGCATTGCAGTACTCGGGGTGATGGGTTCAGGAGGCTAAGGCAGGAGACTGAGTTTGAGACCAGCCTGGCCGGCTCAGTAGCCCTGTCTCAAAGGCAGGCTGGGTGTAGAGGGGGGCAAAGCTCCGGTGTCCACCCCAGTGTTGAAAAACAGCAGCAGCAACAGCAGCAGCAGCAAAACTATAAGGCCACAGAATCAAATGGTCATTATCAGCCATTAGACCAAGGGAACAGACAGAGAGCCCCGAAATCAATGCTTATGTGGTCCACCGATTTCTCTCCAAGTGCTTGGTGGAGAAGGCTAGGCTTCCCTAAGATAGAAAAGGGCACCCACGTGCGGAACCGTGAAGTGGCCACACAAAGCACAGATCAGAATGAACCGCAGACCAACGCGAAGGCACCTCGTGTCCTAGTAGAAGACACAGCAGGGAGCCTCACGGCATGGCATGTGGCAAGGGCCTCGTGCATACAGCACCAAAAGGAAACAAGAGCAGATGGGCTTCACTGAAAGGCGGGACTTTTGTGTCTCAAAGTGAAAAGGAATGGGGGAGAGGGGAGACTCACATCCGTAAGGGACCCCTCTCTAGAATAAAGGGCTCCTACTGCTCAGTGACGACGAAAATAGACAATGATAGACTCGGACAGACAAGCGGCTTGTGAAATGACGTCGCAGCCAGGAGGTCGTAGGGCTGCCCAGAATTCGTGGGTGGGTGAGTGGCTGCTTCTGGGGGGAGGTTCTCACAAGATCACTCAAACATCAGTTCCTCACACTAAGAATGCATCACTTATAATAAAAATAAAGCCGTTACTCTGCAAAAAGAAAAGCGGGGAAGTCTCTGTCTTGGGCACAGAGTCGAGGCCTCTCAGCTGGCTCACGGAAGACCTGAGTGACGAGCTACGCTGGGAGATGTGCGGCCATAAGGTGGGACGCACACTACGCCAAAGTGGACACAAGCACACAAATGTTACTGAGGGATGAGACTTCTGACTGCTGGGGCCGGGGGCAGTGCAGCGGAGGAGCCCTTGGCAGCATCTGTAAAACCCTGGGCTACACCCTCAGCACCAATAAATAATCAAATAAAAATATTTTTTAAGGAAATCAGCCTAGATGCAACTTGATCTACACATTCTGTTGATCCAAGTCAAAATCTCAGCAACTAATCTTTATGGCTAGTGGCAAGCTGAAGCTTATGCAATATCCGGAGGGCTGAGGAAGGAAGATCAAAGTTTAAAGCCAGCCTGGACGACTCAGGGAGACTGGGTCTCAAAAATCAAAAGGGCTGAGATGTCTGTGTTGTGCGGGGCCCTTGGGCTCAACACCAGCACTGTAGAAAACATAATAATAAAATAGATGGGAGGGGCAAAACACCTAAAATATCTAATTCGATGCTGAAGAAAAACAGAAGAGGAAGACGGTGTTTCTTGACCTCCAGGCTTACTGCAGAGCTACAAAAATCAAGATAACAACCTAGGGGGGCCGGGGAGTTAGCTCAGCGGTTCCGGCGCCTGTCTTGCAAACACAAGGGCCCGGGTTCGATTCCCCGGTAACCACATAACAATACTGGGTGTGGAGACTCACACCCAGCAGCAACCAGTACCACATACCACAGTGCCGGGCGTGGTGGCTCACGCCTGTAATCCCAGCACTTGGGAGGCAGAGGCAGGAGGATTGTGATGTGAGTTTGAGGCTGAGCTCAGAGCCAGCCTGAACCACAAAAGTGAGACCCTGTCTCAAAACCTTAAAAAAAAAAAAAAAGATAACAACCTAGAAGAGACCAGTGAGCCAGTGGGACACCACAGAGGGTTGGCATGGAACCGAATAAATCCTGCGCTGAACAATGTCTGTCCACGGAATGAAGGAGGGACAGACACTTCCACACATGTGCAGAAACAGCTGGAATCTGACAGGCAGATGAACGACTCCCAACACGGACCCCGAGGCCTTCACAGAAGTTAACTCTGAATGGATTGAGCGTCTGGTACGGTGTGGAACTACACAGTCCTATGTAGCAGGAGAAGGTCTAGGTGGCCTCGGGTACAGAGATGACCTTTTAGATACAACAAGGAAGGCACAGTCCAGGCAGGAAGCAACTGATACACTGGGTCTCGTGGAAATTACATCCTTCTGTCTTGGAAGAGATGATGTCCGAGAAGAAGGCAGGCCACAGACTGGAGAACATGCTCACCAAAGGCACCTCTGATAAAGGACGAGTTCGTAAAACAGTAAGAAAACAAGCCACTACGAAAGTGGGCAAAAGGCCTGAACTGAAGATACTGAGGACAAATAAGAATGTTCAGTACCAAGTCACCAGAGAACTGCAAATTCAAATTGTAAGCGCTCACCACACACCTGTGTGGCGCAAATTCCCAACACCAGGGGTGCCAGGTACATACAAGGATGTGGATCCCCAGGGCTGTACTTTGTCGCTGGCAGGAATGCCATGTGGTGCAGCCGCTTGGCGAGATGATTCAAATAAAGCTAGACACCCTCTCGCCACAGGACCCATGACTGCACCCTGATGCACTGGAAACTCATGCCCAGCAGAACTGGGCCCAGTGACCAGGGGTGAGGTAGGAGAGAAAGGAGGCTCTGCTCCTGGGGCAAAGGAGAGCAAAGGATGAGGTGGCCAGCCTGGCACTTTAGAACCAGCTCTGCGGCAGCTGTGGGAGGGGGGAGGGCGGAGGGGGTTGGCGGGAGTGGGAGGGGAAGGGATCCAGGAGTGAAGGAGCAGGTACCAGTGCTGGGCAGTAGCAGGGCCGGAAGTGCAGCAGGAGGCTGAACCTACAGGGCCTCACCTGCTGGGACAGGTGCCTCACAGGGAAGATGCCCTCCAGGCACTTGGGCCTCCAGGGCACCTGGGGGGGGGCTGGCATCCAGGCGTGCGGACTGGAATGGTCTGCCCAGGGGTGGCAGGGTGTGTGGAGAGGAAAAGAGCAGGTCCTGGCCAAAATGGAGGAAGAGGGTGTTCAGAGACGGCCGGGATCCCTGAGCAGGTGCAGTGGGAAGAGGGGACTCGGGAGCCAGGTGCGGGGTTCTCCACGCTCAGCATCGGGTGCCTATGAGGGGCTGAGGAGGGCGGCCCGGAATAGACTTCCTCCCCACCCTCCAACGGGGGACCCAGCCTAAGTCCTGCTTCCGAACAGGTAAATGAACAGGACTGGGGGATGGAATATTCTAGAATGTATATACATCTTGTAACAAGTAAGAACATTTTGCAATTTTTAAAAATGAAAAAAAATTTTTTTTGGTATTGGGACTTGAACTCAAAGGTACTCTACCACACTGCTACATCTTTCAGTTTTGTCAAATGTCAAGACAGGGTCTTGCCAAATTACTCAAGCAGGGGTGGGACTTGTGATCCTCCTGTTTCAGCCTCCCGTAGTGCTAGAATTAGAAGCATGTGCCACCACACCCAGCTAAATACATTTTTTAAAATGAACTCCAGACTTCTTAGCTTATAATCCAAACAATCACTATGGGGACCGTGACTCACCATTCCTGAGTGTCACTGAACATTTATTGCAGAAAGACCCTGGCTGACACACTGCGTAGATTTAACTTTCATCTGCCCGAGGGAGAATGATCCAGGATGTAAAACGTGTTGATCCACTTACACAAAACCACATGCATGAACACAGCAGAAACCAAGAGAATAAATATACGGACACACAGAGACAACCTAACTTCAATCCCCCTGAGCTACTGTGTGCCTGGTGGCCGCTGCCTGGTGGCCACTGGAGTGTGCCTGGTCACCTTCTTACAAGAACCAAGGCCCCAGACCTGTCCCTGGGGGCAAGCAGCAGCCACAAGTCTCCTATCTTATGGGGGATAATAAACAAGACGAGCCTGGAAATTAGAGATCCAAGAATCAAAGAGTTTTAACATCGGCATGTTTAATTGCAAAAAGTATGAACTTTGACCTCGTGAAACTGACTTGATGCTCATTCGCACTTGGGGTCCCCAGCGTGCAGACACCGGGCTTCTGTCCACACTGTACTGAACATGCATGTGGACGGCACCTGGCTGGGACCGGTGCCATTCTGGCACCACAGCTGGCTCCCTAGAGACTAGCTGTGCGGCCTGTGTCTGCGGACCCCGAGAGTGGAGGGCAAGCCTCAGGACAAGCGAAGCTGGGCATCTCTGGGAATGCCAAGTCTGTTCCTGAAGGGTCCTGGTGCCCTGCAGGGCAGCACGGGGCTGGGCATGGCTGCCAGGGTGACCTCCCACCCGACCTGTGCTGAGGCTCGGCCTGGCACACAGCAACAGCCAAGTCCCCATTTCTGCATAAAACTCAGAACCCAGCTGGAGGCCCCTTGCACAGCTCTGGCCGCCTCTTGGGTCGGAGGCTGCCGGCCTGCCTGACCTCTGTGCAGCGGAGGTGGAGGGTCTCCAGCTCCAGGCCTCTGCCAGGTTATGTAACAAACCTGCTGTCTCCCACTGCTGGGAGAATGGCTGGACACTTCCCGGTCACCAGAGGAGAAATGACAGATGCAGTTAGTGCTGATGCTGGAGCTAGGGAGGCCGGAACAAGCGGACGCTGGACCAGCTGGCTGAGGGCCACGCCTGCGGGGCAGCACTCAGTCACACTGTGCCCAGGGCGGCCCCGAAGGAGGGCACCTGCTTGCATCCTCAACTTGTACTTGAAGGTGCTATAGCACCCGATGGCTGCTGGGGACTGGTGTGGCCCCAGGGCCCTGTTGCAGCCCTGCTACATGGCTGTTTCCACAGTAACGCTGACTGGTTTTCCTTTTTTTTAATTCTTAAATTTTTGAAAGAATATCACTGTATAGTTCAGGCTAGCCTTGAACTTGCAGCAATCCCCCTGCCTCAGCCTCTCAAGCACTGTGATTACAGCGGGTGCCACTGCGCCTGGCTGTGCCTTGACTTTTCAACCTCTGCCCTGACCTAGGTTGGCTCTGCACCCACCTGAGGCCTAAGCTGCAGGGCTCACACTCTTCTCTTCCATTTTGCTGGGCGCTGGATGTCCCATTACTGAAAGACAATGACTGTGGTGCTTGTGTACCGGGCCGTTTCCTCCCCTGCTAGAAGGGCTCAGAAGCCTAAGGACCCTCTGCTCAGCGCCCAGTGCCCAAGAACTATACCAGATCGCCCTCGCCGCACTGCCTGACACACCTTCCTCCCTCCCTCCCCCAGGGACCGGCCATCTCCTGCCGGACAAGATGGGGAGCAACCTTTTGGTGAGTTCCGCACATTCACAATGGGTTGCCGCAGACCCATCCCAACTGAGCCGTCACCTGTGGCCAAGGAGCTCGGGGTCTGCTTGCTCATGGCTGCGCCTACCTGGGGCTTCATGCCGGACTCTGGGAGAAGGGAACAGAGCTGAGAATGAAAAACAAGTGATGCAACTCCAGGGGGACACACAGCTGGAACTGGGCAGAGCCTCCTTCGGTCGCACATCTGGAAGCGTGTGGTGACAGGAACGCGGCTGGATGCAGCTGTGCTCCAGCTTCACTCAGACGGGAGTGAAAACATTTTTTATAAACATCATATGGTTGGTGTTTTCTTCCATTTCTGTCCAAGTTTTGCAAACAAACCTTGCTGAGCTCCTGGCTTGATCACCCACATGCCGGGCACAGCCAGGCCATGAGACCCATGGCTGCCGCCCACCGCCCACCTGTCCACACCTGAGCAGGGAGGGGCTGCTGCTTACATTAAGGGGGCGCTGGTGGTCGAGGGGATCACTCAGATGCACTGGATGGAGATACCTGCTCCACTGGAGTGGTCTGGTACAGTCAGTCTTCTTTTGCTGGAGAAAATGAGCCCAAATCTGCCCATTTCCTACACTGCTGTGTAACTCACCAAACTGCCAGGTTTCTGTCTTCATGAACCACGACTATTTTACTCTTTCTCACCCTTAACAAAGCAGGGTGGGGTGAGGCTGAGCTCTGCCCCTCACCTCTCAGAAAGCAGCAAGGGTGTGATGCTGGCACCAGGAGGGCACAGTACCTGGCTGCTGAAGGCCCCAGGGGCTGAGTAACCAGTGCTTCTGAGCACTGATGCAGCGGCCTGCTCACCTGCGGGCGGACGTGGTCTGTCCGATGAGCACTAAAGACTTGCGAGCCAGTCTGCGACGCATGGTGGAGGGGCTCCTACTGCTCATGTTGCACCCTCCCTCGCAGGCTGGCAGTGACAATCCTACTGGCTCTGCTACAGGCTGGGAGTAAGCTCTGGGGCCTGCCACACCCCACAGAAAGCCTTGAGGCTGGTGGGTGGGCAGGCTGCAGTCAGGGGTAGAGTGAAGGGTTCCTTGCTTTGCAGTTTTCAGAGGAAGTTCTTCAGGATATTTAGGATGTGAAAGGCAGAAGGAAACTGGGAAGGAACAAGGAATTCACATAAGGAAAACAGTTGTCAGTCCGCAGTGCCTCTGCTCTGCTCCAAAGGAAACCGCCTTCCGTTCACAGTGAGAGGCCTTCCCGAGCTCCATAGGCGCCAGCCGCGGCACCTGGTGCTGTGAGCAGCAGGCTGAGGACACAGCCGCAGCTCAGCGCTGCTCAGAGCGGACTGGCCTGGAGACCCCTTGGATTAAAAGCTCTGAAACCACAACTGCTGAGCTTTCATACTTCCAAACAAAAAGCAGCTCTCTGTTCACTGGCAGGAGGGGCTGGTTCTTCCAGGGACAGCTCCCTCAGGTACGGATCATCCTGGTTCTGTGCCAGCTCAGGGAGGATCTGAGTGCTCTCACCCCAGCCCTGGGAACTCTTTGTCCTCACAAAGTCACAAAGAGGCCATTGGAGTGCTCAGCATTCATGAGATACGGAGGGAACGGGGCCTGGGAGAAGGCGTCGGGGCTCCCCGAGGGCACAGACCTCCCAAATGTCACCGTCACCTCCCCTTGCCACTGCCTGCCTCAGCCCACGTGGACCCTCATGCCCACTGAGCCTCCCTCTGGTCCCTGCAGCTCGGAGTCCGAGGCCATGGCGTGCTTTGGTTCCCTTCACCTCTGAGCAGGTGTGAGCAGGTGTGAGCCGTAGCTAAGAAGCCAGCAGCACTAATGAAGGGATAGAACAGGAACAAGCGCAGATCCCTTACGTGCACCATCCGACTCAGACATGAAAAGCTCCTGGGGAAACAATCAGGGAAGCTAATCATATGGGGACATAGCTTTCTATCATCACACAGATGTAAGACTGTCTCATCTGCCAGCATGACGGGGACCCTGTAGGACAGGAGTGGACAGTGTCGGAGGAGGCCCGGCTGCAGCACGGCACTGGCTCTGAGGCGTCCGTGAGGCGTCTTGTGCAGTCGGACCCTACAGATCACACCCAGGGCAGCGCCTCTCCCAGGCTCTACTCTACTGCAGCCTCTAAGAGCTGATGGGGCCCATCTGCCCAACTCTCCAGACGGGGCAGTGGCTACACAGGACAGCAGTGGGAAATGGCAATCCCCCCAGCCCAGTGTCACCCCGAGACTCTAGTAACCTCGGCCATGGGCACAAAGCACAAAGTGCACCTCTTAAGCGTAACTCGGGGTTACTTCACCGTGTCCACTGGTTCTAATTCCGCTCTGCAGCAATTATACAGTGCAGTGATGTGACTGTTTTAGTCCATCTTGCCTTTTCAAAAATGCCTCAGGTGATGTGGCCAGGAAGTGGCAAACGTGCAGGCCCATGGCTGAAGAGGGATCTGGGACTCCCACATGCTGGGCACAGCAGCAACATGGCAGTGTCCATGAAGTTCCCACGGCCCTGGAACAGCCTGTCTCTCACAGACAGGTGCTGCAAAGTTCCGGGCCAGCAGCCAGGCCAGAGTCCTTCCCGAGCCACCTGGGGACATGGGGAGGGACAGGCAGGCCCTGGGCATCTTCTCCAGCATGCAGGGGGGGTGACTAAGTAACCGGCCCCTGGAGAGTGGTCTCACAGTTTCTGTCTTTTATTTCTGCTTTTTCACCCTGGCTTTTGGGTCTCAAAGGTGCTCTGCAGGTAGGTAGCTCTGCTGCCTAGAGTTCTGAGAGCGTGGTTCCGTCACAGATGACCAAAGGCTGGGCTCCTCGGGCTATAACGTAGGCTTTCCAGTGGGTGGTGCCGGTGTAGCCTTGGAGGGAAACAACGACAGGAAAGCATGTCAGTGAGGGCCCCGGCGCAGCGGGCGTCCGTGAGCAGAGCCGGGCAGGTCTGCCGGGGCTCCCCTGCACAGGCAGCTCCTGTATCACCCCCCTCTCCCACCTGACTCCCAACGGGCAGGGGCCACTTCAAAGCACAATGCCTTCCCTGCACCCTGGCCCGGGCCTGGCCTGGGCAGTATGAAATCCACTTCAGTGGGGTGTAGGGATAACCGGCTTCAGACAGGGGTGGTGCTGTCCCTCAATTCTCAGCCTGACCCCAAGGGGTTGAGCAAGGTAGGGGGGTTCTGAGGGGGAGCAGGGCTCTGTGTTCCAGTCTCATGTATTACACAGCACTGTTTGTGAGTGACAGGAGAATCAAGACCCTCCCGAGGGTGCCAAGTATCACAGCACCGAGGCTGGTGTCACCAGCTCGGACACTTAGGAACTAAGAGCAGCTTTCAGACTGAGACTTCTGAACCACAGCACTGGTCCCTAGGGGAGCTTCTACAGCGGGTATGGGACAGCTTCCAGTGGTGCTGGGTGGCTCAGGTCCCCTCAGGAAGGGTCAGCCCAGGTTTTCTGCTGACCTGCCACCACCTGTCCTCCACAGCACAATGAGAACTTGTCACTGGGCCATCTGAGGGCCCTAAGGAAGCAAGGTAGCCACAGCTGCACAGACACTGGACTGTCCTCACCTGCTCGGGTGGGGCCGGCTGTCCTGTCCTCGGCTGTAACGGCGGCAGTTGCAGCTGGCTTCCACCCCAGCCACTGCTTTACTACCACTGTGTCCTGTCCCCTCTCCACACCCATGTCCTGTGCTGAGCTTTGTGAACACCGCCAGCCAGGCCGCCTTTGTCTGCACAACACACCAGCCGCTGAAGCGCGGCGGTGAAAGGGCTCTGGGTTTGAGGCTGAGGAATGCCCTGACCACTGCCGGACACCTTTTTGTCCTTTCTCCTAATTCTGTAATTAGCACTTGGGGTACCCTGCTGACCAGAAATCTGGAAGTTGAGTAACTCGGATGTTCCTATAGGTAGCTGATTGAAGCATCGGCATTTGTAGAATGTAAGGCAGAAGCTTGTTCATGCAGAACCATGACCTTCAAACCCAGGCGCATGCAGATTTCTGCACCAGCCTCCCTGTGAAAGGACAGCTCCACTGAGAAAATCAGCTCGGAGACATTTTGCAAGAGGACACTGGTTCCTGCGGGGTTTCCAAGGGGCCTGCCAGCTGCGCGCCCTTATCCCTTAAAGCCTAAGGCGTTCACTTTATTTTCATTCCTGAATTGAGATGTTGCATAACTTGGATCAAAGCTTGGCACAGCTGCAAGTCTGCTCCCCACTCCCAAGGAAACCAGAGGCTTCTAGGAATCTGGGGTCTCCTCAACAGCTGAAGTTCCCAGAAATCAACTGGTAAACAGATCTGGGCTTTGCTGAGGTCACCAGGCCTCCAGGTGAGGCGGGAGGTGTGCAGAGGTCCCCTCGACTGTCTAGCCACGGGTCAGCTTGAGCCGACGGGCCTCACTCAGAGACTGCTGCCGGCAGCAGCTAAGCAAACCTGCCTGCAGCACCAGTGTTTAGGGCATAAGGCACAGGACAGGGAAGTGTGGGGCTGGGACGTGAATACAGGACACACACAGGGGCACCACTGCCACCAGGCACACTGCCCTGCATGCCGCCTGGCGTCATGTACCCACAGCACAGCCCCAGGAAGGGTTCCTCTCATCTCACTTGTCCAGCCCCGGCACAGGCAGATATAGCAGACCTGAGGCCCCGCCTGACTGCCTCGGCTGTAACGGCGGCAGTTGCAGCTGGCTTCCACCCCAGCCACTGCTTTACTACCACTGTCTCGTGGCCCCTCTCCATACCCATGTCCTGTGCTGAGCTTTGTGAACATGGCCAGCCAGGCTGCCTTTGTCTGTACAACACACCAGCCGCTCAACCCCCCATCTGTAGCCAGGCATTCCTCTGAATATTTCCCAGAATCCCTTCTGACTGGAAGTTTCTATGGACAACAGACAGTGTGTTCAGTGTTGTAGGTAAAGGCTTTCTCTTTGCTACATTAGTAGTTTGATTTCTAAACAGATATATCAGTCCTTTCAATAAAAGAATGCTATGTCTGTGAAGGCACTATTCACTGTTCTGAATATTTTCTGAGTTAAATATTTAGCTGCGTGTGGTAGTATAGGCCTGTGATCCCAGCACACAGGAGGCTGAGTCAGGAGGACTGTGCAAGTTCAAGGCCTGTATGGGATATATAGCAAGACCTCGTCTCAAAAAATCCAACCGAATCCAACCCAAACATAGCTAAACAGATGCCCCAGAGCCCTTGCCCGCCTGGGACCCTGCCTACCGATGTCCCCTGCCTGTATGGGCATGGCCACAGACTGACAGTGTCGCCGGCAGTGGAAGGGTGGGATGAGCTGCAACATGGCCTCGCCGCTGCTGACCGCAAACAGGTTGTGCACCTCGTGCATCTGAAGGAAGGACAAGGAGCGGGGAGAGAAAGGGGAGAAAACAGAAGTTAGAACCTGGGGTCAGCACACGGAAGTCCTTACACAGATGCTCCAAGCTTCCAGCAGCCTAAGCACAGAGGAGAGCGGAGCCAGCTTCTCCTATGCATGGCGTCTCCGGTACAGAGACCAGGCTAAATCCCTCCTGTGGGCTCTTCTAGAC
Organism: Petromus typicus; assembly: GCA_004026965.1. Taxonomy (NCBI): domain Eukaryota; kingdom Metazoa; phylum Chordata; class Mammalia; order Rodentia; family Petromuridae; genus Petromus; species Petromus typicus. The sequence continues at coordinate 20,508 of PVIR01015619.1, forward strand.
ACTGGTTTCCTGGGGCAGCTGCTCACAGGCTTTGTAACTTGCAGCTATTCTGAGCCATAGCTTCAAAGGTGGTCAGAGGCAAAACATTTTATTCCAATTTCTGTCTTTGGAAGCTGAGGCTTGAACCCAGGGCCTTGTGCACACACGGCACACGGTCTGCCACTCAGCTCTACTCCCTGCAGTTTCACAAAAGCAGGTCCCGCAGGGCTGGCAAGCCTCTGAACACGGTCTTTGCGGGCCGGGTCTGATCCAGACGCTTTAGCTAAGCGAGGGTCTGCACATCCTTGAGGCTCCTCAGTCGAGGTCCACTTCTCAAACCAGCCTCCTGACAAGAAGTTCAAGTCTACATTCTGCCAAAGCAGATCTGCTAAGTAACTAATTAAAACCAGGGGCCGGGGAATTTGGCGTGGTGGCAACGCACTTGCCCAGCGAATGCAAGGTTCTGAGTTTGATCTCAGTATCAAAAAAAAAAAAAAGTAAAAGAAACCAAGCACAGCAGCCTGGCCTGTGAATCTGAAAACAGAAAATAAGCCTGGGATGTGCACCTGCACAGGATCCCGAGACAGGGACCGGGTGTGACGCACTCTGGGCCAGGCAGGGAGCTGTGTGCCCCGGGGTCTCACAGGCGGGCACAAGGGCAGAGGGAGACATGGTCTCCACCGGGCTCCCTCCCTAGCTCCTGCCCTCCACAGCAGTCACCAGTCAATGCCCTGGCCAGGTCTTAATTTCTTCTTCATTATTCGAGGCCTCTAAAGCCTTGGGTTTGGTGTCATCTGCTCCTGGCCCTAATCCTGGCCATGATTCTATTTCCAAAGTAACAGCAGAGCCATTTCACTGACTGCTAGGTGACAGCAGGAGGCTTAGAGCAGGCCCACAGGTGACAGGCACTTATACAGACGGCCACCCTGATATCTGTGGTCATGCAAAGATCCCAGAAACCTGAAAATAAGTATGTGTTTCCCTCTTTCTTCAGGCCCAGCCAGAGGCAGGCAGCCCTCCATGCTGGGATGAAGACAGAGACAGCCCTGGCCCCTGATGCGTGGTAAAGCAGGCCTTGTGGCCGCACCTCTTGGCTCAGTGCCACTTAGTGACTACCCAACCCCCATACAAGTCATGATCCTGCTCTTGCTACGCAAGTGGCGCTGCCACTGAGCTAAATCCCCAGCCCAACCATCTCTTATCTTTCATCCTATAGCTGCCATGGGACCTGGGACTCAAGACATGTGACTTTCCCAGGCTGGAGGTGCAGATATGGACTCTGGGGTGGGATGACAAGGCTGGAAAAAGGAAAGCTCAGGTCAGGGCAGGAAGCAGAGCTCTGAGAAACTGCTCTCAGGACTTCTGCGTCGTGGGCTCTCTCCTTCCAGACATCCGGGAACCAGAGTGGGATAGGCCTCATTAAGGATCTCAGTAACTGCTCTCACTCCTTGGGCTGGACAGACTAGTAAAACTGACTTCAACATTCGAGGGGAAATGGAGATGAAGATAAGGCCCTCGCCCAGCATTACATCATGATCAGGAGGATGAACTCGTAGGAAGGCCCGAGTTCCAGCCAGGAGCAGCGGGACAGACTGCTGTGGAGTGTGAGGCCAGCGCGGCACCTCCCCGCTGCTGGCAGACTCGAGCTCTTACTTCTAGACAAAGATGATTGTTATTATGGCTTTTAAATTCCTTCAACCCAGTTCAGCAGATTCGGAGCCAAGGGAGAATGTCAGGAGGGTGAAGTTACAGCCCAGAGCTTGTAGGGGTCATGCTTTGGGAAATTAAAAAAGGAGTTTTGCTGAGGCCCTGGAGATGGGACCCAGAGGCCCACGCATGCTGGCCCAGGGCTCCACCATGAGGCCGTGTCCTCTTCCCTAAACTCTTCACAAGGGGAAATTCCCCCTTCTCATTAATTCCACTAATCCAAGTTCAGACACCTTCCTCAGGGACGAAGCCCCACAGAGGAGCAGATCAGGGAAGAGTGACGTGGACACGGACATGAGCGGCCTCTGTCCATGGCTGGACATAGTGGGACTGAGGGTACTCGGCTCCCGCCCCGGAGCCCGGCCTCTTCCCTCCGCCACCCTCAGTCTTCACTGTTACTTATCTGGGGAGTGGTGCCTGCAGGCCTGCTATTACCCTGCTCTGTGACGCCAGACAAACCCGAGTCCGTGTGTTCACGCTCCTAATCTTCAGAATGAAGACACTGGACCACGCATTTACATACTACTCACCTTCAGCTCACCTTCTCTTTCTTTCTCTTTTCTCTTTTTACTTATGGGCTTATTTGTTTTATTACCCTTTAGGAAGTAAAACCTGTTGTCCCCAATAATAATTTTGAATTTTACTTCTTTTTCATTTTGTTGGGAAGACAATCCTTAGTTTTTGCTTAGTGAAAATATCATCAAATAATAAATGCAAAGTTTCTGTATTGCACAAATAGGGTAAACAGTTTTGCTGTTTAAATGAAGAGGTAAGAGTATTTTGGTTTAGTTCTTTTACATGAATTTTTGGATGCTGGGGATCGAATTTGGGCCTTACACACACTAGGCATATGCTGCTCTACCACTGAGCTAAACTACTTTTTAATTATGAGGTTTTATTTTTTAAAAGAGGTTGCCCTTATTTACTATTCTGAGACACAGTCTCGCTATGCAGCCCAGGAAGGCCTTAAACTCACAACAATTCTTCCGCCTCAGCTTCCTGAGTGCCCAGATTGCAGACGTGTGCCACCGTGCCTGGCTAAAGACATCACTTAAACTGCACTTTCATACTTCTGCTTTGCTTGTGTTTCGCTGCCATCAAGCTTTAGAAACTATCAAGTTTGCCACATAACTGTACAAAGAATTAATATATGCTCTCTGTGCTGTTTTGCCAAAATGACGGTCCTGCGGAATCGTCAGTGATGTTTGTAATTTTTACACAGAGCTTGCCTCCTTCCTGACCGGAGGTAGGGAAGTCACAGGATTTGCACACTGGAGTCCCTATAAATTCATCAGTCCCACCCCTGGGAATGCAGGAAAATAGTGTGACCCTACGCTGACAGGGGGAAACAAGCCTGCGAGGAGACTTGTGTGCCAACGGCATGAGCAGCACTGCAGGCCCCTGGCTAGTGGGGAGGGGAGATCCCAGAGGACGTGGTGTCTCCTCAGTCCGGGTCCCCAGGGAGGAGACTTTGAGACCCAAGTGCTTGGGAAATTTCCTACCTTACTCCCCACAACTGGTTCTGGGTGAAGGAGGAAGCACTTTTTTAAGGAGGCATCTTTTGGAAATGAGAGGTGGGTAAAAACAGGAAAAAGTTCACGTAAAATCTGTGATCTGTTCAGAGGTCTCCTCCTGTAAAAGTGTGAAACAGAACAGTGTCACTAAAACGGGCAGAAGCCTCTCTGGGGGCCTAGCAGGGCTCCTAGCAAGCTGGGAAAGCAGGCAGGGGAAGAGACTGAAAAGCAGCACTGTGAGGCTTGGGTGCAGAGCTCCTGCATCAAGGCCGATCTGACGCCGAGCTCAGGCCCGCAGGCTGTCATCTGTGTATGGTGGGAGGGGTGTTTGTAAAGCCCAGCTAAAATAATACAGAGAGAAGGAGAAGCCATTGTTCCCCATCTGCTGGGAAAGAGACCGCAGTGACATGGGCGCACAGAAGGGCAGCAGAGAGGGCGGAGGACTCGCACCCCGACCCTGCCCTGCAAAGCGTGGGAGTGGTGCAGTGTGAAGCTGAGTTACCTCGAGACTGCTGTCTGGCATAAGCCTAAGCAGCAAACACAGTGAAAGATCGGAGTGTGCAGGGGTTACCCCCACAAAACCTAGAGTGAGTTCACTTTCACGTGGGAACAGCTGTGTGATGGCTGCTCAATTTGCTTTTCTGGCTAGAAGACGGCCTGAACCCCACAGAGTGGAGTGGAACAGACTGTCTAGGGCCTGGGAGGGGCCCCCGAGAAGATGCTGAGAACCCCACGGGGTCTCTCAGGGGTCTCTGGCCCCCATGCAGCCGGGCCCCCCCTCCTCACCAGCCCATCTGTCCTCCACCCCCCACTGAATGTGGACATCACGCATACGCAGACTGTCAGGCGGCTGCACCGCTGGCCCAGCTGTGCTACACTCACCATGGGTAAGGAAACGGGAACCACCGCTCAGGAAAGCAGCGCTTCCACTTGGCGAAGAACCCTTCGGGGAAGCCTTCTGCCACCTCTGGGTACTGGCACAGGAAGCGCTGGAGCTCCTCAGGTCGCAGAGGCTGTCCTGTCTGGTGTGAGAGCAAAACGAGGCACAGAGCTCCGGTCACACACTCGGGAACGCCTGTCAGTGCAGTCAGTGAGCGGGGGCAGTGGCACCTCCTCACCTTGACCACCAACTGCCGGAGGCTGTCGAATGTCCTTGGGGCGTCCTCCAGGAGCATCACTTCGAGGGGCAGGCTGTGGGCGCACACGGTGCAGTTGGCAGGGACAAGCTCTGACTCATTATACTCACAGCTGTAGGGTGACCAAGGGTCGAGATCTGCGGGGTGAGATGGAGAAAGTAGATGAAGAATTCCTCAGAGCAGACAACGCAGGCTGGAGGTGGGGCGATGGAAGCTGGCAAACACGTCAAGAGCCGAGAGAGGGCCGGCAGGACCAGTCCCTCCCTATGACCACTCTGCTACCTATTCCCAAGTCAGACCAATACACAAAGCACAGCAGGGCCAAAACATTCAGAGACGCAGCTCCTCCATCACCCTGAACCTGCCAGGTGCGCACAGGAAATGTCCGCAGCATGCAGGGCCGGACAGAGGGCCAGACTGGCTGTCACGCTGCGTGTCTTCTCACACTGGAGCTGTGAGACCGGCCCTTGCCTCACAACAACGCAGGAAGGTAGGGCCAGGGAAGGGCCAGGGGAGCTGGGACCTTCTGGAACTATCAAGGGACGCATAGCACTCATCTGACCGACGCTGCCAGCCCAGGGTCGCACCCAGGCTAGTGAGAGGCCACGAGCCCAGCTGCTCACAGCCTTCCTCAGTTTCCCCTGCTCCTGCCTCTGACAGTGTCCAGTTCAGAGTGTTATTGCATTCTTTCTTGTTTACGTTCTCTTCTGTTTTGGGTTTCACTTGAGTTCTCCAAGAGCTGTTTGTTTTAAACTCTAGTTGGATTCCAAAATGTTTCACAAGCTGGTTCTGATTACAGCCCAGTAGAGACTGGTTAGGAGTGGGCTGAGAACAAAGGCAAAAGACAACCAAATGTAGCCGAGATGAAGTCAGGGTTTTAAACTAGTAAACACTGGGAACTTACCCTTAGTGACAAAGCCCCGTTTGTCATCAGCAGAGAAGGCTTGATCGCAAGGGTCTGTGGTTTGTTTAGGGCAGCTGTTCTGGGAAGGGGCCCCTCCCCTTCTTGGCCAGCCTGGGCATTAGGCAGATGCAACTAGAGGACCACAACCACGTGGCTCCACTCCTGGGAGGGGCCTCCAGGGCCAGCCCCAAGACCTCTAGTGCCATCTTTTTCAGTGGCACGTGGAGCTGCAAGGTTGTATGTTTTTTCCTTCTGGAGTATTTTCAAATGTTCTTTATTAGGGGTCAAATATGCTGCCTTCTTGCCTAAATATGAGAACTCTGGAGGAATGGCCACACAACACGAGAGGGAAAAGCCTAATGCCATGTCACAGTCACGGAGCGCTGCAGCCTGCCTGGAGCAGGGATGAGGGAAGGAGATGGCGAGGCCGGCAGTAAAGGACAGCGACCGGCCCGAGGAGCCTCCCTCCGACAGCCCATGGGCACGAACAGGCTCTGGCCAACCTCGGGCTGTAGTCAGGAGGGCAGGACTGGAGGGAGGGCGCAGTTCCACCCTCCTCGTGCAGCAGTGCTTTCAGAAATCAGCTTTATTCTCAGCACAGTGATGCGTGTCTGAGATCTCAGCCTCTTAGGAAACTGAGGCAAGGAGGATTTTGAGTGCAAGAACAGTCTGAGTTACATAGTGAGCTCAAGACTGAGCTGGTCTATACAGTGGGACCCTACCTCAAAAAAAAAGCTTTGAGATAAAATTCATATATCAGAAAGTCCACCTATTTAAAATATACAGTTCAGAACAAAATTGTTTCTAGTTTATATATGTCAAGAATGAACCCGCTGAGAAAGAAATCAGGAGAACAATACCATTCACAATGGCCAAAAGAACGTAAATACTTTGGAATTAAGCTACTGAGGAAGTTAAAGACCTCTACAGTGAAAACTACAGGGCTCTGAAAAAGGGGGTCATAGGAGACATCAGAAAATGGAAAGATGCCCCTCTGCTCCTAGGCAGAAGCAATAATGTCAAAATGATCATATTAACAAGACTTATACACAGATGTAACACACTCCCAATCAAAATACCAACAGCATTCCTCATACAACTAGAGAAAACAATCTTAAAATTCATAGGGTACTAGAAGAGACCCAGAATAGCAAAAGCAAAGGGAGAAACATCATCATCTCGGACTTAAAAGTTATATTACAAAGCTGAAGTGATTAGAAATAACATAGGACTGGCCCAGAACAGGCATGTTGACCAGCGGGACAGAAGAGGATACAGAAAAACCCCAGGCACAGTCAAACATTTCATCTGGGACAAGAGGCCCCACAGCATATGCTGGAGAAAAGTCGGTCTCTCTCCCACAAATGGTGCTGGGAAAATTGGCTGTCCACACCCCAAAGACTGAACTGAGACCCGTGTCTCTCACCAGGCACTAAACTAAAATAAAATGATCGAAGATCTAAATATTAAAACAGAAACAATCTGTGAGAAGATAGAGTAGGCCAAACTGTTCAAGATACAGGTGTTGGCCAAGACTTTCTGAGCAAGATGCCATTTCCACAAGAGGCACCAAAAATCAACAGATGGGATTATTTCAAGTTAAAAATTGGCTGCATTGCAAAAGAAACAACCAACATAGTGAGCAACCTAAAGAACGACAAAGAAACGTGCCAGCTATCTTCAGGGGAGTAATATCCAGGATATATAAAGAACTTGAAAAAAGATTTTCCTCCAAAATATAAGACTTAATCAAGAAACGATGAACTGAAATGAACAGACACTTCTCAGAAGTACTACAAATGGCCAATACATACAACAAAAAATGCTCAACATCTCTGGCAAATTAAAAACAACACTGAGCTTCCATCTTACTCTAGAAAGAATGGCCAGACGCAAGAAATCTACTAGTGAACGCTGGCAAGGGTGCAGGGAGAAAGTGAGCCCTGGCACATGGTGGGAATGGGATCTGTCTCAACACTCTGGAAACCAGGATGGAGATTCCTCAAAACACTAAATACTTTTGGGCTCTGCTGACCAATGTGCCAGTGAATATATTTTTGCAGACACATGTCTGCAGGCCTCTCATGTACAGGAGTGGAATTACTGGGTCATACAGTAACTCTATGTCTGATTTTTCAAGGAAGTGAGATATTGTTTTCTAAAGTTCTACCTTCCCATCACCATGGCTGAGGGTTCCAACTTCTCTTGTTATTCTCCAGATTTTTTATTATGGTCATTTTTGTTGGTACGAAGTAGTATCTTGTGGGTTTTAAAGAAAATTTAGTTTGGTTGCTGTGGAACTGGGGCTCTATGCCCATGGCAAGTCCTCTAACACTGAGCTACATTTCCAGACCTTTTCATTCTGAGACACAGTCTGGCTCAGTTGCCCAGGCTGGCCTTGAACCTATGGCTCTCTTGCCTCAGTCTCCCCAGTAGCTGGACTTGTGGGTCCGGCTTCATGTGGTTTTGATCTGCATTTCCCCGGCAGCTAATGATACCAACCATCTCTGCATGTGTATACGGTCATCTGTATATTCTCAGAGAAAGGTCTACTTAAATCCTTTGCTCATTTCTATTTTTTTTCCTTCCTCATTTTTAATTGGATTGTCCCAATTTAAATTTTAGAAGTTGTGAACAATATCTTTTTTCTTGCAGTACTGGGAATTGTACTTGGGCCCCTGTGCTTCCAAGGTGGGCACAGTACCACTTAAACTAAATCACTGGCTCCAACAATACATCTGTACCCTGATGTGGAGTGGATCTTACACCCTTACTTTGAGGGAAGAAGATGGGAAGTGCACACACAGAGCCCGACTGCCATGAGAACGGGAAGTGGAGACAGGAGCCCCAAGCTGATTCCAGCAACCAGCAGAAGCCAGGCAGGACGCAGCGCCTCCGAGAGGGGGCCTGACCCCTCCAGTGGCTCAATTCCAGGCTTCCGGCCTCCAGAGCTGTGAAAGAATGTTGTAGGCCACCCATGGGGCTTTGCTTGGCAGCCTTCAAAACTAATTGATTCATAGTGCCAAAAATATTAGTTACATAAGTGCTTTTACGTATATGGGAACCAGGATGCGCACGCACATGCGCACGGACACACACACACACACACACAGTTTATACAGACACAGAGAAATTCCAAGACCCAAATGATCGCTAGTGGTTTCTTAGGTAGAACAGTTAGAAGGACGGAGGTTAGAAACAGAGTGTGTACTTAGCATGTGAGAGTCACTGAGTTCAATACCCAACAAGGAAAGAAAGAGGAAAGGAGAACAGGAGGGAGGGAAGGAAAAAAGGAAGGAAGATGAGAAAGGGGGGCAGAAAGAGGATGGAAAAAATGACAGAAAGAGAGCGATCTTTTAAAAAACCCTGTACCGGGCCGGGGACTGAGCTCAGTGGTTCCAGCGCCAGTCTTGCAAGTGCAAGGTCCCAAGTTCAATCCCTGGTAACCACATACAGCAAAGCCAGGCATGGGGCCTCACACCCACTAGCAATCAGTACCACACACCACAGTGCTGGGCATGGTGATCACACCAGTAATCCCAGCACTTGAGAGGCAGAGGCAGGAGGATTGCTCACGGCTAGCCTGGGCTTCATAATGAGCTCAGGGCCAATCTGAACTACAAAGCAAGACCCTATCTCAAAAACAGAAACAAAACAAAACCTGTATTTTACACTGGCTATGGAGCACAACAATATTCTCGGCCCTCAGGAGGCTGAGGTAGGAGGTTCAAGGCCAGCCTGGGCTATGTAGAGAAACTGCCTCAAAAAAAAAAAAAAAAAAAAAATAGGGCCAGGGTTTTAGCTCAGTGGTGCCACACCTACCACACAAATGCAACGCCCTGAATTCATTTCCCGGTATCACAAAAAAGTCACTGCAGTCTTAGTCTGTTTGTGTCTAATGCACATCCAAAGGCAGACATCTGTGGGAAGCAGGAAAGGTAAGAGCATCCACTGTGAAGCAGAGTAGCAAGAGGCAAGGCCTGGACAGGTACGGACGGGACAGGCAGGTGGCCAGGCTGGCGACCAACAAGGAAGAGCCAGAGGACAAGGGAAAGATCACGGGAAAAGTGCTTGTCACCCCAATTTTGAGAGCAGAGATACTTCCACCGCTCCGTGGTCTGGCAATGCCAGTGAGACAGCAGTGGGTGAGGCAGACGGGGCACCAGAGGCTGAGGGGGCGGCTGAGGAGGACTGTCCCTCCCTCCCAGGCCCCAATGCACCCGCCTCCCTTGGCCATACTCAGCACAAGAGCAGAGTAAGCAGAAGTCCATCGGACCCGGTGACTGACCCGGGCCTTCTTCCACTGCCGGGGCTGCGCCTCGCCCCCGGGCAGCTCACTGTTCCCTCATCTCCCCAGACAGGAAGCCAGTGCATGCGCAACACCATTATCTCCACCCTTGTCTACAGGGCTTCTTTACCCCAGGTACCCTCTGACACCTGCTGTTTGTCTTTTCAAATAAAGGTGTGGCAGAGAAGAAAAACCCTAACGAGACTTCAGTTAGACTCACGGCTTGGCATGGGGCTGTGACATGGAGTCACTCCACTGTGGGAAATGTCAAAAGCAGCCCTCAGGCCTCAGGTGGCCCTGCAGGCCTGATGCAGACCAGGCCCCACCCTGACCAAGGGCGGGATCTACTGAGCCACAGGATCTGTGTGGAGCAGCACGGCACAGCCTGGAGTCCCAGCGGGGACAGGCCTGTCTCGCAGATTTGGAACCTGGCACAGGAGAAGAATCAGTTCTTTCAAGGACAAAAACTCCCTCTGGTTTAAAATGATAAGGAAAAGAGAAGGGAAGGGAAAGAAAAGGAAAGGAAAAAAGAACAGAGCCAGGCCTGGAGGTGCACACCCACTTATGTCAGCACCCAAGAGGCTCAGGTAGGAGGGTCCTCATGAGTTCAAGGCCAGCATGAACTGCGCATGAGACTTCGTCTCAAAAGAAACAAAGAAAGAAAAGCACGGCAGGCACAGAGCCAGGAGCACTAGCAGTACAGAGTACGGTCTGGTGTCCACCTCGGCACATGGGAGGTCTGGGGAAGGAGGAGGAGCAGACGCCCGACTCTTCAGCTCCAGGGACACGATCAGGCCTTGGCTACGCAAGTTCAAAGTTAGCCCAGAGTGAGACCCTGTCTCAGTGAGACACAGTGAGTACACAGTGAGACCCTGTCTTCTGAACCAAAAAAAAGCTAGAAACTTCCTTTTTTGAGATCTGTTGATATTTCTTTCCTGCATTCTTCTTTCTTTTCTCTTTTTTTTCCTTTAGTACTAGGGATTGAACTCAGTGTTGATGGCATTTCATAAACAATCCTCCCATATAAACCAAGAAGTTGTATCTGGAATTTAAAAACTAAGTACATAAGTTGTTGATTAAAAAAAAAAAAAAAACACCAAAAAAACAGAAACTCATGATGCTGAGTTCTTATGTTCCCTGTGTCTGATTTTGATATAATTTTGGAAGTCTTTTCATGACTTCCTCTAGTGTACAAAAATAGTATCTAAACGAAATCTGATCCAAGAGGTAATTTTTATGACTGATTAGGGTTTGCCTTAAGGAATGGTGTATGACTATAAAATTTAGTTTAGTCTAGTATCTTTTTTCTAAAAATGTATTTCCTAAAAGTTACCCTGGATCATAAAGATTTCAGAACAGGGTTATATGAAAAACTAATCCACTTTTTTTTGGTTTTTTTTGAGACAGGGTCTCGCTTTTGTAGTTCAGGCTGGCCCTGAGCTCAGTCTTGAATTCTCAGCGATCCTCCTGCCTCTGCCTCCCAAGAGCTGGGATTACAGGCGTGAGCCCCCATGCTCAGCACTGTGATATATGGTAATGATTGCTGGTGGGCGTGAGTCTCCATGACTGGCAATGTTGTATGTGATCACCAGAGGTAGAACCCAGGCCCTTGCACTTGCAAGGCAGGTGACAGAACCACTGAGCTAAATCCCCAACCATTTTTTTTTTTTGAGACAGGGTTTCCCTATGTAGCCCAGGTTGACCTCATACTCCCGCCAATTCTCTTATCTTAGTTTCCTTTGTGCTGGGATTAAAGGCCTGTGCTACCATGCTTGGCTTCTATTTGTGATTTTAATGTACATGCTCCTTCATATGGGCAAATAAGACTCTTATCACCCGAAAAGAGGCTGGAGTACAGCTCAGTGGTAAAGCACTTGCTCAGTATAAGCGAGGACCTGGGTTTGAGCTTCAGCATTTAAAGAGAAAAAGTTCCCCTCTAAAAATTCTCCAAGCAAATTCCTCTATTCTTTAAAAGTAAATTTCAGGTCTATCACTGTAATGCTATGCTCCAAAGAAAAAGCCTCAAATGGCGGAATGGTCCGTCAGACTGGGCCTTCCTGTACTGCTGTTGAGGTGCTGTCACTAAGCGCAAGTGTTTATTAACTTCAGTTCACTGGTAGAAGTGATATGCTGTTGAGTGCTATGTTAAATGAACTGGCAGAAAGAGAGACCAAGTTGAAGGAATAGGCAACACCTAGCACAAAGCCTAGCACGGCAGGCTAAGGACGACTAGGGGGTCTGCTTCAAAGCAAGCTGGATTCACAGAGACACTTTCAGTAAGTCAATAGCTATTTGCTAAGTCTCCTCTACCGAGGGATCTCAGGAGAGCGGAAGACAGAAAAGATACTGTCGAGTCCTCCTCATGGGCATTTATCCCCAACACAGGGCTCCACATCCTACCAGCTGTGTTTATCTGGCAAATGTCTTTATTTCTCTGAGTCCTAGTTTCCCTCTCTGCAAAACAGGGATGATAAACCCATCCTCTGGAGTGGGGTCTGAATTAAATAAAACAATAGAGAAGGTGTCTCTCATTAGATATCAGTAAATATGACTTCCTTTCTCATCAAATAACTGCCAAGAAAACTATCTCAGAGCCAGGAGGAATAGTGTGTAAACCCAGCTCTTAGAAGGCCGAGCCACGAGGGGGTTAAGTTCGAACCCAGCCAGGGCTACACAGCAACATTCTGCTTCAGAAAAACCAAAATCTAAACCACACATACACACACACACACACACACACACACACACACACACACAACTTCATCTCGCAGGTAGTGGTGGCGTTGTACCTGCAAAGTGTCTGTCTTCCTCCTCGGCATGCAGAGTGGTGCTCTTGCTCTCCAGCAGGTACTTCTGGGCGATGGGTAAGGACACAAGGCGGATGTGGCGGACGAGTGCACGCCAAGTGTGAGCCCCAGCAACCGCTGGCTCCGGTGGCAGCGGGCTGAAAGGCGGGATCGCGAAGTAGGCAGTGAGCAAGACTAGGCCCAGGGTCAGGAGCACCTGCAGGGAAAGGCAGAGAGAGTCACCACCTGCCCAACAATACGCCACCTGCACACAAACAAGAGGGGGCCTCTTCGCCGCCCCCACTGTGCCCTGGACTGAGTCCGTTCTCTACGCCATTCACTTTGTTTCTGAGGGCCTGACATACGCTGGAGAACTACAAGGACTGTGAGGCTCCTTTCAGATCACTGGGGGCTATGTTTACCACTTAAAACACACACACATACAGCTTCATTACACATCCATAGCTTTCAGTGAGGCCTGGTGGCACATGCTTGTAATTCCTGCACTAAGGAGGTCGAGGCCAGAGGATCACTGTGAGTTCGAGTCCAGCCTGAACCACAGAGTGAGGCACTATCTCAAAAAGAAGAAAAGAGGAAATCCGAGGCTTGGCTTGGGAGCAGTGGGTGGAAGGTGCTAGGCTGTCTGTGTCCGCACTGACTCCCGGCCTCATGTCTGTACCTTGTACACAGTGATAAGCATGGGGTACTGGGGGGGCCTCCCCTGGGGCTCGTTCTTTTCCAGCAGCTGCCTGATGAACTTCTCGATGGCCTTCTCCGACATGCCACACTGATGGCCGGTCTGTCGCACCAAGTCCACAGTCTCAGAAAGTTTGTCATAGATGCTGATCTCGTTAGCAACAAGATCCATGGCGTCCCACGCGAGATCCCTGCAGGAAAGAAAATAAACCACAAGTAAAGGCGGAGTCTCCCTCTTCGAGCTCCTCCCTTTAGAGCAGCGGTTCCTGATTCTCTAACAGAGAAACCCTTTGATTGAAGACAAATGCCCTCATTCAACTCAACCACTATGCTGACACCACGAGAACTCGTCACAGCATGAGATTTTTTTTACTGTTGTTCTGTTTTTGTTTTGAGATGGTGTGGCTCTGTTACACAGGCTAGTATCAAACTCTTGGGGAAAAATATTTTCCTGCCTCAGCCTTCGGAGTCGCTGGAAGCTTAAGTGCGCTCCACCGTGTGGGTCGTGCACAGGCATCGCCCGGCACTGAAGTGTGGGAGCACCGGTCTGCACACACCAGCCACAGCCTCCGCACACGCCTAAGGACGATGGGGTCTCTGAACAGTCACAGATTTGCTGCTGGTCATTTACAGAATAAAAATGCTCAGAACGAGGCCCAGGGTGTTGATCAGTGACTTCTTTATAGTTCTACCAGATGGGTCTTCAGCCACAGGAGAGGAGGAACAGATCCCTCAAGGGAGGTTTGCTGTGGGAAATGAGCTGGCTGACAGCTGTGCGGCCAGAGCCCGGGTCTGAGAATGCATGAAAGTCATGGCTTAGTGCCCTGCACACCTGTCAGCCTGAGTCCTCATCTGACCTGGGCCGGTCTCCCCGTTCTTAGGCAACCTGTGGTCCCCGCCCCCAAGAGGTCACCATATTGAGTCCTCATCCTTTCCCGCAAATCTGATGTGGTGCACATCTGTAGTCGCAACACTCAGGCGGGAGGACGGCTTTGAGATCAAGGCCAGCCTCAACTACACAGAGAGATTCTTCCTTAAAACCAAAGCAGGGCCAGGGAGCCTGCCCAGCAAGCTCATGCTCAGAGTTCTATTCCCAGTACCAAAGACAAACAAAACAAAACAAAAAATATAATGCCAGGTCATAATGTTCATTTTATTGCTATTTTATATATTTAAGAGACCTAAGATCTACACCGATTTCAAAATTCAGTTTCTGTTCTCATAGTAATTTCAAACCCTTTTTGTTTCACTTGTTTTTGAGACAGGGTGTCACTATCTAGCCCTGGGTGGGCTGGAACTCTTGGCAATTCTCCTGCCTCAGCCTTCCGAGTGCTAGGATTACAGGCATGCACCACCACACCCCACTGAAAGCTACATTATTTTATAGTGTCCACGGATTAAAAGGTGGCAAAATTGAGTTCTCTCTGTATTATTTGCAAAGGAAAATGAAACAACAGTTCTTTTTATTTGTCTTCACAAAGGAAGGGGAACACTCTGACATTTATGGCGCCTTCGACTGGACTGTCCTTCCTGGGGCAGAAGGTTCTCTTATTTCACACATTTTATTGGAGAACTTCTGTTCTCAAAACTCAGCACATATTCTTTCATAAGAGGACACTGCCTCCTGCAGGGCAGAGGCTGGCACACGCTGCTCTGGTAGAGCAGATGGGCCGGGAGGGTCACAGCTGCCACCCACGCCGACCTGTCCTCCCACAGCACTCAGCTGCCAGCAGCTGCTTTTGCTTTTAGTCAGAGTGTTTTATTTTATTTTCTGAGCCCATATCAGCCTTTATTTCCAAGTTTAGATCAAAGGATGGTATAAGTCTCAACATAAAAATGTGTACCAGTCAGGCCTGGGGTGCATACCTGTAATCTCAGCATTCTAGAGGCTGAGGCAAGATCACCACAAATTCGAGACCATACAGTGAGTTCAAGCCAGTCTGGGCTACCCAGTAAAATTCTATCTATAAACAAACAAACGAATGAACAAACAAAAATAAAAAGACAATCCCACTGAAAATGGGTTAGTGTCCTAGCACTTAAGAGGGCTGAGGTGGGAGGATCAAGGGTTTGAGGCCAGCCTGGGCTCAAAGTGACACCTTGTCTCAGAAAACAAAACAAAAAACAGCATACAACAAAACAAGGTAAAACACAGCATTTTTCAAAAAAAGAGGTACAGATAGCCATGAAACATAGGAAGAGACATATCACCAGCCTGCATGCTGAGAAAGGCAGATAAACCACAACGGGACACACTACTCCCCCCGCTGCCGGTTCTGAGGACAAAGGACGGGGGCTGGGAGGGGCCAGGCGCCCGGTGCTCCTTCTCCAGTGTCCGACAGGACCTTACCCCTCTGCACTCTAGTGGGCAGCGCGTGCTGACTGAAGGAGCGCACAGGGACAGGGCAGAGTGCCAGGAACAGAGCACGGAGCAGGAGGGCGCTGGGCATACACCAGCATAACAGAAGAACAACTCGGGCTGGTGGTGAGAAAGTCTCACAGCTCCTCAAAGACTCAGAGTCAACATCTGGCCTGCAATCCACAAATCCACACAGAAGACCTGCGCACAGATGCCGGGCGTGGTCATTTCCACCTACAATCCCAGCATCCCGGAGGCTGAGGCAGGAGGACGTCTGCCAGTCTGAGACCAGTCTGGGCTGCACCCGCAGACTCTGTCTCAAAAAACCAGCGGTTGACGGGAGCTTGCACCGCAGGATTAACAGAGCCTTTACTCACGATAGCTCCAAACAGAAATAATCCATGAACTGATGAATGGAAAGAGAATGTGCTATGTCCACACTGCGGAATATTTACTGGGCAATTTTTGTTGTTGTTGTTATTGGAGAATAACAAGGGACGAAGTCAGGTAGACTGGGGCACATCTGTACGTCCAGTACGGCACTCAGGAGCCTGAGGCAGGAGGATTCCAAGTTTGAGGCCAGCCTGGACCGCACAGTGAGACACTGTCTCAAAAAGAGAAAAGAAGGAAAACACTGTGCCAGGAAGACAGTCACAGATCATATACGTGACTGCGTTTACACAGAAAAAACAGACTAAGGCCAAGTTAGAAAATGGATGGATTCATGACCGCCCAGGACTGGGCGAGTGCCATATAGGGCTTGCCAAGACACCAAACGGCCTTGTGTGCCACTAGGTTGCCACCACCAGCCTAGAAGAAAGGGGAATGACTGGAAATGGGTGCGTGGTTTCTTTCTAGAGTGACAAAAATGTTCTAAACTTAAATTGCAGTGCTGGGGCCAGGTGTGGTGGCATGTGTTTAGAATCCCAGCATTCCAAGAGGCTGAGGCAGGAGAATTGCATGTGCAAGCCTCGCCTGCCAAGATCCTGGCTCAAAATTTTTAAATGTATGAAAAAGGGCTGGTAATATAGCTGAATGGAAAGACCCTGAGTTCAATCTACAGTGCCATAAAATTTTTTAAAATAAAAATAATTAAAAAGTAGTGGTTCTGGCGTCTGCTTGGCAAGTGCAAGGTACTGAGTTAGATCCCCAGTACCACACACCACAGTGCCGGGTGTGGTGGCTCACACCTGTAATCCCAGCACTCAGGAGACAGAGGCAGGAGGATTGCCTGGGCCACATAGTGAGTTCAGCACCAGCCTTAACTATCAAGCAAGACCCTGTCTCAAAGAAAAAAAAAAAATGCAGTGATGTTTACACAATTTTGTAAATATATTAAAAGTCATTGAGTTGTACATTCTGGGGTACTTTTTGAGGCAGGTTCTCTCTGTGCAGTTCAGGATCACTTTGAACTCACTCATATTTAAACATTTTTGTCACTGTTTAGGCCAGGCTGGCCTTGAACTTGCAGAGATCCTCCTGCCTCAGCCTCCCAACTGCTGGGATTACAGGCATGCACCACATGCCAGGCTCCCTCCATTCATTTTGTAATCACAGAAACTCTCGTGAACTCTAAAGAATGTCACTGGGCAGATAACGAGCCAGAGATGTGAGCCACAGAGGGTGACAGCCCTAGGAAGCACTACAGAGACTCCTGCAGAAAGAGCACACGACTGATTCACAATTGTTCACATTTTGGTTTTGTGACTACTGATCCCAAAAATGTCTTGTATGAGCTGAAGGCATGCTAGCCTGTCACAGAGGTTTACTACTGGTAAATGGCCGTTGCTTAAAAATCAATGAACACGGAGTCACAGCTGAGCACAGAGCACACTTGCCGGGGGACTCGGGTGGCTCACAGCATTTATTTACCTCTGGAAGGAAGGTCGGGCTCTGGCAGAGACGAGCTTTGCCCCAGGGGGAGGTGTGGAAGGGCTGGCTTCTGAAACCTGCAAGGCACAGGCGGGTCACAGGAGTTAGGAATCTGAGTACCACACGCCACCCCAAAGGACAGGAGCCTGCCCATGCATGGGGGTCCTGTTATGAGACCCCTAGTGGGTGTGTGACGCTGCTCATG
>PVIR01015620.1:0-37974 GCA_004026965.1 Petromus typicus
TTGAAAAATATCTTGTGGCCCAAAAACTTTGCAGTGTTTCTCACTAGAACACTGTTGTAGCTCTTGGAATCTCTTCTCTCATTTCCAGTACATTTCATTCTCTCAGGCTGATTATAATGTGGAGGGGAAACAGACCTAGGTAGTGACAAGGAAAGAGCTTCTTGAAGTTTCTTCTAGGTCACCAAAGTGTCAGTATCTTCTGGTCACCAACTTTGATCTTGTTATGCTACTGCCGCTAAGTGTAAAACCCCACCTGGGTCTGATTGACATGGAGACATTTTCCAGCTCAGTCAAAGACTGAAAGACTATTTAGGAAAATGTACCTTTCTTTTTTTTTCTTTGGAAAATTGAGCCATGACCAACTTATAGAGCATTTTAAAAGATGAATTTTATTCTTCCCAAGCCGTGTATTTCTGAAGTTACTATTTTTCTTAGTCACCTCTCTGCTGCTTTTTACTAGAGTACCTATAACCTACACTGACTCTCACCCGTCCTGCGATGGCCCCATCATCTTGGCCTCTGTGCCTCTATGTGTTGCCAGAATTGCTGTCTTGTCCTTTATTGGCTCAGCTCGCCCAACTGAACCCTGGAGACTGAGCTCCATCTCTGTTTGTGCAGGTTCTTGGCCCACAGTACCTTTCCAGTAGTGGTTTTGTTAGATAGGTCCGACAGACATATTATTCTAATAGAAAGGCTTGTTTTTTAATTCGATACATTCTAATTGATTTATTACACCTAAGGAATGATATGAGGCAGATTCTAAACCTAGCAAGACAAAAGAAGAATGATAAGTTTTGGAAGTTTTTTTGTTTTGGGATGATTTTTTTGAGACAAGGTCTCACTTCATAGCTCAGGCTAGCCCTAAGCTCAGCCTTCAACTCACAGCAATTCTCCTGCCTCTGCCTCCCGAGTTCTGGGATTACAGATGTGAGCCACCATGCTTGGCATTGTGGTATATAGTTCTGTTTGCTGGTGGGCATGAGTCTCCACACCTGGCATTGCTGTATGTGGTTTCCCAGGATCGCACCCGTGTCCTTACACTTACAAGGCAGGTGCTGGAACCACTGAGCTTAATCCCCGGCCCCCAAAATGATAAGTTTTAATAATATATATATTAATATTATATATGTGTGTCTTTTGGAAATCTTTGAAATTAAACATATAATATTTGAAGTATAACCTTGTGCAGTAATTCTCATACTTTTCAGATTTCATGGCTACTAAGGCAAAAGAAAAACAGTATATGAGCACTCCAATTATCCTCTTATGGGGATGTGTCTTAGTACCAGAGCACTTGCCAAGAATGTACAAGACCCAGGTTCAATCTTCACAAATAATTTTTGTTGTAGGTCATTATTAAATTCCTGAAGATCAATCAGGAATTGGGCATACTATTCTAAAGAGTTTCTGCCTGGGCCTGGGGTTTTGGCTCCATGATTCCGGCACCTGTCTTGGAAACACAAGGGCCCTGGGTTCGATCCCCTGGTAACCACATACAATACCGGGCATGGAGACTCACATCCAGCAGCAATCAGTACCACATACCACAGTGCCGGGCGTGGTGGCTCACGCCTGTAATCCCAGCACTCAGGAGGCAGAGGCAGGAGGATTGCTGTGATGCGAGTTGGAGGCTGAGCTCAGGGCCAGCCTGAACTACAAAGCGAGACCCTGTCTCAAAAAAAAAAAAAAAAAAAAGTTTATGCCATTTTCTTTAAATATTGTCTGTACAGTCTCAATAAAATTGAAATTTCTTTGGTATAAAAATTAAATGAAAAAAATTAAAATGTCCCACAGCATAGGTCCTAATATCTCGTAGATTCTCCGTGTTTACTCATTTTAAATGCAGATCTTACCTGACTGCAACCATATGTACCCTTGATTTTGCAAGTTGTAGAGAAAAAGCCAGCCAGCTGCATGTTGGTTGTTCTCACTTCGTCTTCATGGATTATCTACCACTGTTGGGCTGGGCCTTAGCATCCTGCACTAAAGCAGAGAGTGAAATTCAAATGACCGTGCCCCTGGCTTTAGGGGACTCCAAGTCGTGTGTAAAAGACAAAAATCCAGTAAATTGTTAGCAAAGGATGATTTATGGAAGAGAACAGTCAGAGAGGCCAAGAAGTGTGTTACATTCTAGGCTGAAGGTCAGTAAGGAAACAACATTCAAGGAAAGTAGCAGCAGGGTGAGCATAGAGCAGAGTTTCAGTAAGGATTTCCAGAGATTGGACTGAATAGGAAAAGGTCTAGTGAGGCTGTGAAGTTTAGGTCCTTACCCACTCCTCAGGCCTGCCTGATTATTCCCATCTTTGACTAATCAAATTCTGTCTTGCGGTAGGCAGCAGACAATAGCCTGAGAATGATGTGCAGTCATACTAAAACTCTAAACCTCCTGAGGGTTTCAAGGACAGCGTAGCAATTCTCCACCGTGTCTTCCACCACATCCCATCTTATTCTTCCGAAGCGTTACTTCCCACAACTCCTTTCCTTTCAATACCTACTTGCTATCCTTCCTTCTCTTCTTGATGACTGTTTCCTTTTTTATGGAGAAAGAAAAGGCTAGATGCAATCAAAGGAGAAGCTCCACACGTCAGACCTGAGCATCTGTGCCTGATTCCCTTTGTTTTCTTCCCGTTATAAATTGTCCCTGTTGCCTTTTAAGCCACACCACCTACTTTTGCAAAAGACCCCTTTATGCTGCAGCTCTTCAAGGATAATATTCCAACAGTTACCTACAATCCCCTTACCCATAACTGTAACTTTCCTCCCTGGACGATTCCCTTCAGTGGATAAATGTACTCTCATCTCTTATTAAAGAAAAGAAGAAAAGGAAACCTCCTTTTAACTTCCAAATTGTCCCTGGCAACCATCCCCTTTGTCTTCCGTCTCCTGCTGGAAAACTCCTCTGTGTTCCATTCTTTGCCTCCTCTTGTTCCTTGATCTATTCAGTTAGGCTTTTCCACCAATTCAGAGGACATTCTTTCCACATTTACAAGTAATTTCTATCAGGCATACATTTATCATAAAATTAATAATGTTGAAGTTTCAAAATCCTCATTTTTGCTTGAATTATTGTACTGTGAACCACCCTTCTGCCTCCACAATGGACTGTTTATATTTTGTATCTTAGAGTCAGAGCCACGCTGCATCACCTCCTTGCCAAAAAGCACTTAATTAGGGGTATAACATAGAGAAGGGAAGGCAAGCCTGCTGGTGAAGGGGTTATATAGTGCTTGTGAGGAACTCGGTCTTTTACTTCAGTGAAATGGAAAAATTCTAAAGTGCTCTAACCAGAGATTCAGCTTAATGTTCATTTTGGGGTTTTTTTCAGATTCAAATTTTTATTGGTACATTATGAATACACATCATTATTGCATTCAACATTGAGAGTTTGTACCAGAATTTCCAAATATTTGTTTTGAAATGGTGCTTTGGTACTAAGTTGAGAGCAGGAGGCTCTGTGAGATTTGCAGTATCCTCCCGGATTTCAGAGTTGGAAGACATGTAAGAACTGGCATTGTCATTTATATTTACAAGGAAAGCTAAAAGGGATAACATCTGTATGCAGTGGCTATGTTGAATAAGGTGTTTTGTAGATCCAGTCCTTCCCAATTCTTAATATGTACTTTTACAAACAAATACAGAATTCCTAAAATTCAAGTAGATGACTGGAACTTAGAATTTCAGCCCTCATTTAAATCAGTGTTTAAAGGTTGGGTGACTAGCGTTTGCTTCATTCACCTCATTCTGCCCTTTGCCAGGGTTTATTTCCTACTTCTAAATGTACAGTCCCACATTTCCAGTTCTCTTCATGACTCCTTATTTCTCTGCTCAACATTTTTCTCCCATGAACTGTTTCACTCTTTTATCATTAAATTCTACCTGGGCATCAAGTTAATGATCCAGCAAAAATGTGGTTACTTTACCTCCTCATGTTACCCCAAACACACTCAGGAACAAATGTATTGAAACACTACTTAATAAAACCAGAGCCAAAAAATCTTATTTTGTAAAATGATTCTTTAAAAATGCAGTTTCTGGGGATTTTTTGTTTTTGTTTTGAGACAGGGTCTCACTTTTTATAGTTCAGGCTGGCTCTCAGCTCACTGTGTAGCTCAGGAGAGCCTGGAACTCACAGCAATCCTCCTGCCTCTGCCACCTGAGGCATGACACCTGAGCACTACAGGCCTAAGCCACGATGCCTGGCACTGTGGTGTGCCTACTGATTGCTGGTGGGTGTGAGTCACCACAGTCAGCCTATGTGGTTACCGGGGATCAACCTGAGGACCTTGTGTTTGCAAGGCAGATGCCAGAACCACTCAGTTCAATCCTCAGCCTATTTCTGCTTTTTTATTCTTCATGAAGTTCCAACAGGACATAGATATTATATAGCATCTCTTTCTGATATGTGGTAAGAGTTCTGTTTGAGGAGAAATTAAATATACAAGGTTTAACAGATTCAGGCTTTAATATTTTAATTTGGATTCTCCCTTTGCCCTTTTACTATAACAGACAATTCCTATGGGTCTCATGTTTTTGCTCGGGTTTTTTTTTTTTCTTGACCTTGAGGTTTTTAAATAATTCTATTTTCATTAGTGTATGTTTGCCATACATAATGATTACATTCCTTGGGAGGAGCTGGCACGTGTACATAACACACCTTACTCTTGCATCCTTTTGCCTCCCCTTTCTTTCACTTCTTTCCTCTTTTGATCTCCTTCTCTTTTTCAAAAGATGTATCTCCCTATTTCTGGTTATCTATCTTTTCCTCTTTTATATTTTGTATATTTTATATAAAATATATTTAGGCTTATGTTTCTGATTTACTCAATATCATGGTCTCATGCTATATCACTTTCCTGCAAATGACTCGTTTATTCTTTATAGCAGATAACACTCCATTGTATATTAATATAATATTTTCAGTATCCGTTCTTTTGTTTCTGAACATACAGGCTGCGTCTAAGATTGAGCTGTTATGAATTGGGGTACTGTAAACATGGGTATGCTTGTGTCACTTGACATTATGTATTTAACTCTTTAGGGAAGATACCTGAAAGGAAAGTAGTGGGGTAGAATGGAATTTCTACTTTTAGTTCTTTGAAGAATCTCTATAGTTATTTCCTTAGTGGTTTCACTAAGCTTTACACTCCCACCCGCAGTGGAGAGGGCTCCAGTTTTCCTGGAGACTCAACAGCGTTTATTGTTTGATTTCTTGATGATATGTAGTGAAGCCCTGGTCGCAAGCCTTAGATTGTAGTGTCAGTATAGCACACTCACCCAGCCAGCCTTGTTCCGGGGTCCTGGACCCGCTACTATGTTCTCCCTGGCCAGAGTGAACAAGGATGAATGACTGAGACATGAGTCAGCTTATTACATGGGCTGCAGTGCATGCGGCGTTCCCCTCTAGGAGACAGAAGACAGGCACGATCACTCGTGCTTGCACGTACACGCACGCACGCACGCACGCACGGACGCATGCGTGCATGCGCGCGCAATTACGGTAACAAGATTCATCTGTTTCCCAATACCCCTTACTACATTGTCTGGTAAAGAATTTAACCTCAGCTGTCTTCACTTTTCTTTACACACATCACCCCGAGTGCATCCCTTCTCCTGTGATCACAGGGGAGGCCAGTTAGGATTCAGGTCTCTGTTCTGGACTCCAGCAGTGACAGCCATTCTTTCTAGATTAAGATGGAATCTCAGTGTTTTTTAATTTGCATTTATTTAATAACTAGAGATATTTATTTATTGGTCATTTACTTTTATAAAGTGTTTATTCATTTCAGTTCCTCCATTTTTGATTGGGCCATTTATTGGAGGGGTCTAATGTCTTTTAGTTCTGAATGTATTCTAGATATTAGTTTCCTGTCCAAGGAAAAGTTGGCAAAGATTGTTTTTCCCACTCTGTAGTTTGTCTCTTCACTGTGTTGATTTTTTGTTTGCTATCAAGTGCTTTTAAATTTGTCATAATCCAATTTTGTTCATTGTTTGTTATTTCTTTCACAACTGTATTTTTCAAAAACTCTTAAGTAGGTCTTGAAAAGATTTATCTTCCAGTAGGTTAAGATCTAACATTTTAGGATTCATTTTGACTGTAGTTTAGAATACCACATATTGGGAGAGACGGGTCTAGATTCAATCTTCTGCTTATAGATAGCCAGTTTTCCCAATACCATTTATTAAAAAGGATATTTTTCCTCCCATTTGTGGTTTGTTTTTTTTAACTCTATGTTAAAGGTCATATAGCTTAATATATTTGGGGTCGTTTCAGAATCCTTTAGTACGTTCCATTCATCTACTTGTCTATCTATGTCAGTACCATGCTGCTTTTACAACTATAGCTCTGTAGTACAATGTGAAGAGGACATTTTTAGTATTCTGGGTCTTTTCTGCTTCCATATGAATTTAGAATTTTTTTCTCCAGTTATATTAGAATGTTCTTGGAATTTTTAATGTAAAAGTTTTGGTAGCGGGCCATTTTGACAATAATATAACATAAGCATCTGTCTAGTAGGAACAGGGGATATCTTTGCCTTTTCTCACATCCATTTTCAGAACACTGTAGATTTCATTTTAGAGGTGTTTTACTTTCTTGATTAGATTAATTCCCAAGTATTTAATTTTTCCCGATGCAGCTAGGATATGTACCTAATTTCTTTACCTAATTTCTTTCTTGGTGAGATCATTATTGGTAAATAAGAACATTTTTATTTTTTAATGTTGATTTTATATCCTGGTAAGTTGCTGAAATTTTAAATTTTATGAATCTGTTGTCAGAATTTTTTGGGTCTTCTACATAAAGGGTCATGTCATCTGCAGATAATGATAATTTGACTTCTTCCTTTCCTACATGTATCCCTTTTATTTCTTTGTCTGGTCTGACTACTCTGGTTAATGTTCCAATTTCTATGTGGAACACTAGTAATAATAATGGAAATCCTTGTCTTGTTCCTGGTTTGAGGGAAAATTTTTAAATGATGTAGGCAGCAGGTTTTATATGAGTGGCTTTTTTGTTTTGGTTTTTGAGACCACATCTTGCTTTGTAGTCCCAGCTGCTCTTAAATTCATAGGCTGGAGTCAGAGTCAGCCTCCCTGAGCACTGGATCACAGGCCTGTGCCACCATACCTAGTCATCAGTGGCTTTTTAGGTCAAGATAAGGTCCTTTGCCTATTTTCTTCAGAGATTTTTTTTATCAGGTATGCTTGTTGGATTTTTGTTTGAGGCTTTTATACATCTGTTGAGATTTTTGTCCCAGCTTCTGTTTCTGTGATGTGTTATATTTATTGACTTGTATACATTGAATCATCCTAGCTTTCCTGGAATGAAACCTACTTTGTTGAAGTATATGATCTTTTTGATGATATGTTGTTTTCTATCTGACTGTATCTTGTTGAGGATTTTATATCAGCATTCACTAAGGAGATTGCCTGCAGTTGTCTTTTTTGGTGGGTCCTCAGATGGTTTTGGAATCGGAGTAATGCTGGCTTCCAGAAATAGCTTAGGGAGCATTCCTCCATCAGTTTCATTAGAGAGTTTGAGGAGTAATGACATTAGATCATCCCTGAATTTCATACAGAATTCAGTGATGAATCCATAGAGTACTGGGTTTACTTGTTCTTTTAAAAAGGCACTAGCTGCCCTTTGTTCCAGAGTGTCTTCTGAAGCATTTTTAAATGGTTAGAAGCTTTCAAAGATAGAAATAAGCCTTACCTCCAAAGCACAGGGAAGCCATATGTACTACACAATGCAATAAAAAAAAAAAATACTATCTCCTTCTGAAGCAAATGACAAGCCAATTACTGTCCATTAAAAAAGACTGAGGCTCCCCAACCTCAGAATTCTTCTCCTGTAACAGCAGCCACTATATTGACAGGTAGCTAGCTGTCTGGCCACATCTGTGTTACTCCTACCCGTGAGATTTTTGGTATGGGAAATTGATTTTGGTATAATGTTCTTTGGTTGCTTAACATTTATGAGTGGTAAAGTCCCCTGTCTCCAGTCCAGGATTTATGTGCTCTGCTAGCATCCCCAAAATGGTAGAAGGATACTGTTCGTTTATAAGTTGTTTGAAATTTTAGATTCTTCAGCTATTGCTGACTGTTGAAAAGATACTTCTAGATAATGTTAAAACAAGGTAAAATAAAATAATGATCAGAAAATCTATAGCGGGTAATTGTAGAACAAGAAACATATGCCTATGAATCTGCCCATCCTTTTCTATTTTTCCTCCTTATCCAAGCTATTCCCTCTGCCTAGAAATGACTCCGTTCTCCATATTTATCACAGTCATTTGGCAGCTGGCCTGTGGAAGGTTTTTTAATACCATGCTTTTTAAATGTGCATTTGAGAAATCAGTGGCCCTGTTGTGAGAACGGATCGAAGTAAAGGGATTTTCCATACTCCAATTTTTGTACCATATTAGGCAACACTTTTAATAAGGAATATTTATTCAGTCTTTGCTCAAACATTTATTATATACCTAATTTGTGCCAGATAAAATATTGAACCTTAAGAATCAAGAGATAGGGCATTCTCAATTTAATGAAGACTAGGAGTAAACAGATATAAAGTAATAACAAAAAGATATGATAATGCCCATGTCAATACAGATTCTCACATCATTAATGCCTCATAGAGAACAAGGTCTGCACAGTCCATGACTCTCTCTCTCTACTCCTGTCCTGTCTCCATGTGTAATGCTGTGGTACTCTGACCCACCATTCTTTTCTGGATTGTTATCTTACACAACTGAGGGAGGGGATGAATCCTTCCCACCACATAGACAAATCTTTTTGTTTAAGAACTTTGATTCCAAGTGAAAACAATAGCTAACCTCAAACAGAAAAGTCTAATAAAGAATATTCTTCAGGCACCACTGGAGTCAGATGCTAGAGTCACAGAATTCTCCTTTACTCTGTGACTTCTGGACTCCCTTTCCCTTGGGTAGGCCCCATTCTCAGGAGTTACCCCAGTAGTTCTGTCAAGGTGCCCCTCAGGCTTCCATGCTGTGTTTTACTTCCCCCTAGAAGAAGACAGAAAAATAAAAATCCTCAGTGACCTGACTTGGGTTACATCCCTGTTCTTGAACCAGGTAGCCGAGGAGACGCAACATTCACGCTGGTAGCCATGGGTCATGTTGTTCTTCCCAGAGTTGAAGGTCAGGGTGATGCTCCCAAACCATAACCTCTGATGGATATGAAAGGTTAGTGAAAGTGAAGGAAGTGAGTAGTAGGCAAACTAAAGATGTTTGATGTCTACTTCAGGGTCTTTTTATTTGAAATGTTCACTAGAACTAAACTTTTCTTGAAATATTTAAGTATGAATAGTAAAACCGTTCAGTGGGTTCCCAAAGTCTGTTAGAAAAGCAAGCATCAACTAAGCAGTGATGAGGCATCAAAGAGAACCTCTAGGTTTATATTGCTTGACATGTTCTACATTGAACTATAGCGAGAGCTTAGCTGTATTTTCCATTGTAAAAAATTAGCTATCTATAGCTGAGAATTCCTATACAGTCATCCCCCTGTGGTATTTTACCTGAGACCAAAAAAAAAAAAAAAGGGGTGGGGGGACAAGCCTAAAGAAACAAAGAGTAGATGGGAAAAAATGAGAATTAAGTTGTATCTTATACTGGTACAAATCCCCATTATGGAGTGCAATCATGATGTGTATATTTAATGTACCAATAAAGATAATTGTAAAAAAAAAGAAACAAAGAGTAGGAACACTATGTAGTACTAATGACAAAATCCCACCCAGCTGTTTTCTCACTGTCGCAAACCCAGGGAGACAAAACAGATGTGAAAGCATGACAGTGCATTAAAGTCGGTACTCCTTTCCTTACAACTTAAAGTTCTAATTTACAAACAGGGCCATTTTCTGCAAGAATTTCTCTAAGCAGCTTGCTACAGTAATTGATTAGTGGTAGTAGAAATAAGAATGTCTACGGCAGATTGAATCATTGCAAAGCATATTTGGTATCCTTCCCTGCGGGAGATTTATGCTGCCCCTCCCCAGTGTGATCAGAAAAAACACATGATACCTCCTAAAAGGAATGTCAAGAGGTATTTATTGTTTTCCTCTCCTCTGATTATCAGCAGTCCTTGATAGTGAAGCATAACTTAGCCAAAACTAAGACAGTTCCAAAGATCTAAAAGAATATTATATAATCTTAAATGGGATTCCCCCTTTGATGTACATGTACAGAGCCTTTTAGGCCCACATCTGAAGGTCAGGGTGGTGGTCTGCACTAATTAAGATGCAGTTGATATCTTGAGTATTGGCAATCAGCTGTATGCTTGCATTGTTCTATCTAGAAATTACTTTCCCCTCAGAAAAATGAGTTTCTTTGTCAGGTCTTTGTGGTGAGAGCTATGGAAAGACCTTACAAAGAATGTAAGATTTGACAGTGTACCTTGGCAAGTTCTTTTGATGTGACAGAGACCTTGCCCTTCAAGACTGTTTTATAGTAACTATTTTTGTTCATGGCAGGTTCAAATATGTATGGTGAATTTCTCAATCAACCTCATGGAAATCAATTTTATAAGATATATTTAGACCTTATTTTCTCTCTTTCATGTCTGTAAGGGATATAGTAGTTTAGTGTCTACAGTGTAGGCATATAATCTTTATGTATATAACAAGTGCTGTGTAACTTCTAAGAAGATGGACTTTAAGAAAAAAACATGTAGAATGTGAGACAGGTGCAGTGCTGTATACATGTAATCCCAGCACTCTGGAAGACTGAGACAAGCAGATAGCTAGTTCAAACCCAGTCTGGACAACTCAGCAAGATCCTGTCTCACAATAAAAAAATGAAAAAGGCTCAGCACACAGTTAAGGTCCTGGATTCAGTCTTTAGCACAGAAATAAAAAGTAGACTCTCTATCCTTCTAGATAATATCAGGTTATTTCCATCTAATGTAAGATATCACTCCCCTGTCTCTGATTGCGTATCTCAGTACTTAGGGGGGACATGGCATCATGCCAAGTCTTCTGCACAGTGACAGTTGAGTCCTATTTCCACCTACCCAGAGAAGTCCTATCTGCCATCTCCTGCTGTGCCTGTATCCCTCATGATCTTTGGGCATCAGTCAAAGCAAGATACTTCTCTATCATCATAATCCTGATCCTATGAGGGTATTCTGTGCCCATGTTCTGTGTCAATTCCTGCTGCCCTTTGATATGGGGAAATATTTTGCTGCTTCTTGTGCCACACGAAAGGTAGTTGAAGAGCCACCGAAGGGTAGTTGAAGAGCCACCAGGAACTCATTTCTCTGAGGGATCTGGACCCTTTACTGCCATTTCTTGGGAAGAAGGTGAGGACATGTGTTCTCGCTGTTGTCAGGCCCGCTGTCGTGGCTGGAGGTGTCACCGCTCAGCCACTTTCCATCCTGGGACTGCTCTGGGCCGGTGGAAATAGTAGAGACTGCAGCCCATTCCCAGAAATGCCTCCTTGTGTAAATTTCTTCGTTCCTTTGTCACCTAAGCTCTTTCTTCATCTAGATTCTGGTGATAGATTACTATGTTGCTTTGCCAGAGCTACTGTTTATGCACTGACCCAGCCTTTTCAAGATCTAAAAGCCATGAACTTCAAGCATTCTTCTTTCATTTCTTCCCTAGAATACTCTGTTTACTGAATAGGAAGAAATGAGATTGAGGAAAGGGGAGGCAGGGGGAGGAAGGAGATGAATGTAACCATGATGCACTGCAGACATGTGCCGATGAAAATAAAAGTATGGTAGACAGCACATTAAAAATCTTTTGCTTGAGACTGGTGTACTGTTACTATAATTACTACTCTCAGTACTGAATATCTGAATGTAATTAAGTTTCATACATTTTGGGGTACTATGCGATCTGGTTATAAGACCTTATCTTTTTAAAGAAGAGTTTCATAGTGATTATGGAGGGAAGGTTCCCAAAATAACATAAAAAAAAAAAAAAGATACCAAGGAAGGATACACAAGAACACAACTGTATGAAGTTGTGTTGTATAATATTTGTTGTCCTTTGTTCATGATTTCTCTTTCACTATAGACAATGATTTGTTCTCCTTTTAGAAATAGCAACAATAAATCTTCAATAGAGTATTGTATAAACCATTAATGAATCAATGGCGATAATCAGTCATGACAGGAAGAATATGCATAGCCTTTAAATACAATTTTCCCAAAGGAGAATTTTTGTGTAGTAAATAAATTATCTAAGCTTTTTGTCTGCTACTGGCAAGTAACTTCTTTATTTGTACATTTTGAGTATGTATTATGAATTGGACAGATGGGATTATATCACTCTTCTACAGAGTGTAGAAAGCATACCGTTGCTCTAGTGGGAGATAGATCAGTGATATGTTAAATAAGAGAACAAGATCTCCTCCCTGTTGAACTCTGTCATCCTAATCCAAGGATAAAAAGCTGTGGCGGTATTTCAGGCTTTACTTGTTTTTCTCTTTCTAAAGAGCAAACCCTGAATTCAGGGCTTTTCAATACATGAAAACTCCCTGATAAATCACTGCCATATAGTTTATAGATTTATTTTCTGGTTATTACTTTGGGATAAGGAAAAGCAAAGTTGCCTTTTAAAATGTAACAGAAGTATTTATTTTTAAAAATAAATACAGCTAAAGTATGTGTGACCAAATTTTTGATACTGGATAAGCAATCTATAAGGACTTTTTGCAGAAAAATTTTGTTTAGTGTTAGTTTTTATTGAAGTAAGAAATCTGGCATAGCTTATGAAGACTGCAAAGTATAAAATAAGTTTCAGAATATAATCTGACATATCTTCTGGAATGTCTCCCTTGATTTAAGCAGTTTGGATACATCATAAAAATAAAATATTAATGTATTTAGGAATGGATTATAAATTTGTATGCATTCAGAACATAAACTATTTGCCTTCAGATGGTTCTATTATTTTTAAGGGGACAGAACTAATAAGCAAATCGGAACGATCATGATTTTAGAGAAGAGAAAGTTATCTGAATATGTTAGTAGGTATTGATTCTGCGATGCACCTAAATCCAGAATGTCAGAAACTAATTTTTGTACTGTGAGTGCACCCTAGGGTCCTGAAAATTAAAGATACAAGCTAGACTAACAAAATAAATTGGTTTGTTTCTTTCTTATGTATCTAGGAGAGGCTTATATACTATTTTTAAGAGAAATATATTTGTGGGGACTTGAAAAGACAAAGGAAAGGGGTTTTGAACTTCCGGGTCAGTAACTGTGAAGATGTTCAGTAATGCCTGCTATATATGTTCCTCTTGGTGCTGTCTCTGGGGTAGTAAGAATTGTAAGTCACACGTGTGTGCCCAGTAATCCACCTCTTTCTTTTATTAGTGGTATAATAATATGTATGAAAATATACTGAAATATATTTGAGGGTCTAGTTCCTTTAATGATATGAGATCCAAGATGATTCCTCTTTACCTTCCCCTCCTCAGAGCGACCCTATCACGGACACCTCACATTTTGGCTGGACTGAGTAAAGTCCTCCACAAAGGGAAATTTTGTCGTGCTGTGACCTAAGGAGAGGGTGGAGAGCTGGTCACTGGATCCCTGTTGTCTTTAGCTCAGAAGTCTTCGGGCCACATGTGGAATGCCATATTCCATATGGAATGCCATATTCTGATCTCCTTCAAGGACAATATGCAGAGATGACAAGGTCATCTAGTGGCAAAAACACTGGGAAAAGACTGAAATTCCAGAACATTTGCATAGTGAGCATAGAAGGGAACTAGCCACACACACAGCTTGGGGTCTGACGAAGGATCCTACAGGTAGTTTCCCACCTCCCTGGTGGCTACAGGAGTAACGGTAGACACACAGCAAAGCAAAGAGGTTGGGAACTTTACACAAAACTATAGATATTTGTTCCTAGACTACGGCTGGAGAAAGTGTAAGTATGTGGCACATACTCAGTTTGGATGTCTGTGCCTACTGTGGTGCCTTAGATAAACAAGCTAACACAGGCCTCTCTTAGAAAACACTGTCACTGTGATATATCAGGTACTTAAAAAAAATACCTCTACTTTTCAAGCCCAGAGAAATATTTGCCCTGAAGAGTTAGTTCCTAAAATGTGCTAATTTGGTAAACACCATGTATCGTCTAGGTCACCAGAGAGGCAGAAACCGCAGCTTCCTGCCAAGTTAACACTAAGTCCTTCTAAACATATTTCACATATCTTATGGCACAGACAGAGATAAGGGGGAAGGTGGGGGAAATGTTTAGATGGGAGCAGCTTCAGCATGAGCGTTAAGTTCTTTCTAATCCGCTGTGCTTTGCCTGCGGATAGCTCTCTGCTCGAAGAGTGGTAATTGCTGTACTTCAGGGAAAAGTTGTCCCCAGGCCCTGACCTGGCTTTGCTTTATGAGAGATTCCCCAGGAGCTGTAATCCAGTACATACAGTTTTTAAAAATCAGGTTTTATGTTTTAATGACTTCCTGAAACATCCCGCAGCAAACTATATAATAAATACACATCTCCGTAGAGAGGTGATGGTCTGATGCTCTGGCCAGTTCTAAACAAGAGCATTAAGTTCCTAGCTCAGCAGATCTCCAGGAACTTTTAAGGTGAGCTGTTGGTATCAGAAAATGTCACTGTAGTCAGATATAATAGTCATTCTTTTATTTTATCAATTAATCCTCATGTTTTAATCAACTAACACATTCCCACCAGACTGGACCCCCAGACGGTGTGTGACTCTCTGTCCCTTTGACAGCTTGTACCATTGAATGGGACCGCTGCATGTCACCTAAGTACACCAGTGGTTGTCTCAGAGCTGCCTGGCAGCAAGATATACAAATTACAGCCCATTATGAATGAATTTTCTCAGCTAAGGTAATATCCTCCGTTTACTACACCAATCAACTTTCCTATTAGAAGTCATTGGTTGCGAATATTAGATGCTAGAGATTTGGGTGCGGATGACAGGGAAAAATAAATGATAAGCTCACCATGTTTCTGATAGAATCCAAGGATCAGCATCCAGCTTCTTGAGACACTCAAAGGCATGGTTGGGTTCTGTGGCACCTGTGCTCTGTCTTCTCAGTCCGTAGGGCAGAAGCAGCCTGTTTGCATGGTGCACACCCTTACCTGTACTCCACAGGCTGGTGTGCCCATCTTCAGAACAGCATTTCCCATTCCCTCTGCAAAGAAGCCCAGCCTTCTCTTCAGTTGCTCTGTCACCTCGCAGTCCAGCTTGTGTTCTTGTGACTCCTGTGTGAAACGTATGCCCGTAAGAACTTGATTCCCAA
This sequence comes from Petromus typicus, assembly GCA_004026965.1. Classification (NCBI taxonomy): domain Eukaryota; kingdom Metazoa; phylum Chordata; class Mammalia; order Rodentia; family Petromuridae; genus Petromus; species Petromus typicus. The sequence goes on from PVIR01015620.1 coordinate 15,259, forward strand.
CCTCTCAACAGTGCTGCTTCTACAGTAGGTACTTGGTACATGTTGAGTACATGCATCTATAAATAAGGGCTGAGTTGGGAGGGACCCAGTGTTAGTCCTAGGGGTGACTGGACAGGTAAAGGGGGCCATTGGAAATGAGAAGAGATCCTCCAAATCCCATCCTCTACTTCTTTATCTCCATGAGCTATATAATTGTGCTGCTCGTAGGAGACCATAGCCTGGGACTCAATCCTGCAAAGAAATGCTCCAGTTACCTATGAACTCCAGAATATATGAAGAGAACCTCAAAGGGAGAGTTTCTAGTTAATATTCATAGTTGACTCTCATCATTCACAGATCCCCTATATCTGAGAGTATATTTATTTGTGACTCCATCAACAGTCAGTGTTTAGACAGTTACTCACATACAGAGTACTGGAGAGTTGTGAGTCACCCAACACCCACGTTTGAGGTTTCATACTGTAACCTTGCGTGCCTTTTCCACAGTCCATTTGCTGCCATCTTTTCTGGAGAACCTGTACTTTTTCTCTGATTTTGCTGTCTAGGCATGAACACTCACCTTAAAAAGAAAATGGGCATTTAGTCATCTCATCAGGCATGAGAAAGTACTATTGGCCATGAGATCATTGTTAATTAATTAACAACTCATATATTACATATATTTTAAAGGTATCCTTAAACAGGGACATAAATACAGCAAAACTGTGTCTCAGTCGGGTGCCAGAAATGTGACCATAGCATTGCAGGCCACTGACTCTGTATTTTTTCCTAGAATAAGTGGCTCAGTATTTACTTGTCCAGCATTCACAGTGACTTTATAAGAATAACTACTGTAAATAATAACAATTGATGGTGTATATTAATGCAGTGCAATTTTAGGGGATTTGGCTATTTACTTTTTTTCTCCACATCATGTAGAACTTACTTGAGGTTTACCTTTTTGTTTTCACTCATAGCTGCAATCTGATAAAAAGTGACTATCCTTCTAGTCATACTGTTTTCCTTTACCACTTGTCCAAGTTGAGCTCAGGTCAGTGCTATCAGGCTTTGACACACAGACCTTGTAGGTGGAGCTGCATATGCATGAATATATGGGGTTATAGTGGCATGCCCATATATACATACATGTAACCATAAATTCCCAGGCTGAAGGTGTGAGCTGCTCTGGCGAAGAAAAGACTATTTCCTAAAAGTCCATTGTTGACAGGCTTGTCAAGGGCTCAGTGAGCTGTGGAAGTTGGCGTGGGGCGCATGGCCTCTCAAGCTCTGCAGTCAGGAAGCACGCATGAGCATGTTGCCATCTTCCTGATGTGTCCCAGCAATGCCACTGATCTTGGTCCTAAGGGGAGGAAGAAGTAGGAGCAGATAAGATAAAACTCTTTGCAGTCAGTGTAAGTTGACTGTCGTCAGAGTAAGTGAACAGGACAGGGGCCTTAAAGGTTGGTCCACGCTCATGGGCAAAGGGCAGTCTGTTGCTGAAGTCAAGCTTCAAGTGTACGGAGGACAAATTGTCACAGTGCACATTTGGGGCTCGCGAACTCTCTGCCTGGCAAGCGGGCGGGGCTCGTGCCTTGTGCTGACTTCTCCCCATTCAGAGCGACTAACCCATGTGGCCGCTTCTTCATCAATCTCTGCTTCACTAACAGACCTCTTCTAGAGGCCGTCACAGGATGCCTGGCAGGGTCAGGCTTGTGGATGCTCTATGGTGTCAAGTTTAAGCGTTTTCACTGTGAAGCAAAAGCATTTGGGTTTGAATTATAGCTTTACTATTTATTGATTGTTTTCTGAGGCTGGTTACTTACCCTTCTGGGCCTTCATCTCCACAACTGTAAAGTACAGATAACACCATTACCCACCTCGTAGGTCTGTTGTGAGGATTAAGTGAGATAATGTACGTGTCGGTGGCCAACACGGTGCCTGGCAGAGCAAGAGCACTTGTCTAAGAAGCGGGAGGCGGGCAACTGTGCCAAGTTTCCTTAGCAAAGAAAGAGGTCCATGGGCCAAACCCTACTGGGCTTATTACATAGCCAAAATAAGGATTTTTTTAAACCGATTTTTAAATGCATTTCAAAGATTTTAAGTACAGCACTGACAGTGTTTATAAGATAGTGACTGTACTAAAAAAAAGAAAAACGCAAGACAATCTTCATACTTTAATTCCATTCAGTTCTGGTTGGCCTTTGGGCTCCGTAAACCCCAATGTTAAGTCCTCCTGGAAGACAGTAATAACTGATGTACGTGGGACACACTTACTCTTGGCAGGATCATGTCTTGTCTCCCAACCACTTCCAAAGTAATGTTTCATTTTATAAATCTCCCATCTCACCAAGAATTGGAAATCACATTTTCCACTCCAGTAGCCCTGGTTGTCCTGAGGGAACCTAAGTATGATGGACACGCAGAGGGCAGAAGCCAGGCATTAGTTCTGCTCCTCATACCCTCTGTTTTCCTGTGTGGAAAACGGGGTCCTGTGACATACTTCCCAGAGTGGTCCTTGCCACCTGCACAGGTCCATGCATGGCGGCGCAGCACTGTGCTCCATGAACGTCCACTGCTGTGGGCCTGCGTTGCCAGGGTGCGCTCGAGGTCTCCTGCACAGAATCAGTGGGATGTTTGTCTCCTTCCTAGTCTGCTTTTGACCATTCAGCAGCTCCCGGGCGGGCACGGAGACTGCCCTGCTCCTTTCCCTGTGAAGGGCAGTTGGCCTTGTGTGCGCCTGTCTTCGCTCTGCTCTCTTCGGCGGTGGGCAGGGGAGCTCTGTGCGCTCATATTCACAGAGCTAAGCCCCCGTTCCTCTGACACAGGTTCTTTCCAAATTAGGCTTTTTAATTAAACCTCCCAAGGTTTAATTAGCAAACAACATCAGTCATCTTTGTTTCTGAAAATATAGTTGTGGTCTAACTCATTATGTAGTAAGACTTCATATAATTTCTTTTCTCATGTGTGAAATTAATACAGGGAATGTTTTAAATAGGAAAACATCTAAAGCAGTTACCTGAGCATCAGGTGGGGAGCACGTAAACAGTTCAAAGGAGGTTCACTTAAAGTAGTGCCAGGAAAGCGGAGTTGGTCTGAAATAGGTCCCGGCATGCGACATGCCTGGAAGAGGCACACGCTCGCTGCCTTTAATCATGTGGCCTTTGATGTCACCACATTGCTGGGGATCAGCATCTTCATGAGAAACACAGAATTAACTCCAGCTTTCACCTGATCTTCTGCATGCACCTTCCCGGCCGCATCTTTCTCTCCCTGCTCCATGGGGGACCTCGGGGCCCTGAGGCGTGTCCACTTCCGTTACCGAGAGACAGAGTACCTACACCCTACACACTGCACGATTCCAAGTACCGCATTTCTTCCCTGCAGTGATCACACCGCCGCAGGCAAGGCCCTGTTCTCGCTCCCCACTCACCCGCCCCGCCGCCTCACTGGCCTTGGCACCTCCCATGTGCTCCCCTAGCTGGTGTCTTGTGCAGCTGTAAACATAAGCTTATCCCTCCTTCCTCCCTCAAAGACATTTCTGTTTCTGCTGCTCTTTGAAACAAATCCCAGACACTTTCAAAAAACATCTCACACTCCAGCTTATAAGTCACTTTCCCTGGGACGCTGACCTCTTGCTTTGTGAAGGAGGTGCACAGACACATCTGTCTTGCCCGGGGGCTGAGTGCGTGTCCAAACTCCCAGCTGGACACACAGCGCCCCACATACGTGTGTACTCCCAGAAAGACAGATGTGTTCGTACAAAGTCTGCCTCATTAAGACACATAGGTATCTGTGTGTTTACACAGTCACATTTCGGGGATAAATTCTGAGAAAATCATTGTTAGTCAGTTTTATCTTTGTGTGACTAACAGACAGTACACATACCCAAATGTAAATGGTATTACCTATTACACTGTAGGCTGTATGATTCTACAACAGGTACATACAGTACTACATATGAGCTAAAAGGCTATGATGTAACAAATGTGCTATGTGAGGCTGCTATAGACGTAATATAGAAGTGTTTGACAGTAAAGCTTTATCAATGAGTAGAAGCTCAGGACACCAGATACATGTACACATGTTAATGAAGTCCAAATTAGGGGCATTTGCCTCATCAGTCTACCTATCTGTCGGTATAAGTCCAATGTATGTCTGGGGTCACGGAAGGAAACAAGACACTCAGGGATGAGATCCAGCAGGGAGAACATCCTCAGAGGACTGAACCACCCAGCTGTCTTGCAACAGCTCTTTTATTATGGAGTCAATACAAAGTAGCAATGTATAGGAGTAAAAACAGAAGAGGTGGGCTGGAGCATTTCCTGGGAAAAGCTTTGAAGTTCTTACTGATTCCTATCCCAGTGTTTACTGATCTGTTTGCAAGATTCAGTAACACAAAACTTAACAAGATGCCCGGGAACATCCTGTGAACTGGTGATAAGGAAACTCAGGAGTTCTACATTACTGGTAAATGGCTACCTTTTCCCCTACACCTATCTATCTGTCCCAGTCCACCAACTTAATTTTTTCCATGATTCTGACTGCAACCAACTTTCTATCAGAATCATGGAAATAATTAAGCTCATGAACCAAAGTACCACTGTACTAGGGAGAAATAAAAAGTAGGATGAGGAGCACTAGAAGCATCCTACTCTAAGCGAGTAGTCAAGGAAGACCTTTCAGACCCACTGACATGTGAGCAGGAAAGCGGAAGCAAGAGTGAACAGAGTCTATTTTGCAAGACATGGAATTTCTAAGCAGCAGCAACAGCGTAAAGGCCCTAAGACAGGCTTAGTGTGTTCAGGAACAGCAAGGTTGCTTCCACAGCTAGGACAGAGAAAGAACTTGCAGAGAGGAGTCGGGAGAGGTGGCTAGGGGCCGCGGCTGTCAGCATTCTGGACAGTTTGAAGAAAATGGAGCTTTCTCCTGCCTGACAGGCAACCATCTGCAGGCTGAGAGCCAAAGGGTGCTTGACAAGAGGTTTCTCCTCTAGACCTGCAGACCTGGCCCTGGAAGTTTGCCAAAAACAGGCTTATTTTCTCTTTCATTCAAGGTAGATGTTGCTTGTAAGGCCTGTATTCCAACCATCACATTATTCTGGTTGTGGTATTTTCATTAAAATTTGCCTTCTGTAAGGCAGGAAGATCAGGTGGAGGAAGGCAAGTAAAGGAACCAGTTAAAGAGGTGCTTGAAAAATCTGGCAAAGATAGAATGGTGTTTGCAGTTCACATCTTGAGAAGCGCTTAGATTCTGATTAGATATCGAAAGAAGCGACCAAAGAATTTCCTGACATGTTGCTATCTTTCATGACATGTCCTGGGATGACTGCAGAGTGAAAATGCTCGGAACAGAGAGAGGAAAGGCTACAGGGTGGGCACAGAAATCAGGGATTTATTTATGATAAGTTGGCTCAAAATAGAAGAACTAAATGGGCAATTAGACCTGTAAGGCTACAGTACAGGGCAGAAGATGTCAGAGCAGGAGCCATCTATGTACAGGTGGTAACCAGTTGCCTGGAACGTGAATGCTGATGACCCAGCCCTTAAACTAACAAAGAACTAGTTAGGGTGAAAGGGGAAAATGTTGAGATTGTAACAAAAAAGTAAGGAAACAAATTTTATGTATATGGGGGGGGTGGTAGGGTGGGTAGGGCTATGGGAAAAAATGAGAATGAAGTTGTGTCTTATACTGGTACAAATCCCCATTATGAAGTGCAATCATGATGTGTATATTTAATGTACCAATAAAGATAAAAAAAGTAGTACAAGAATGGAAAGTGAAAGTTGTCCGAGAAGCCAGGTGTGTTAACTATCACGGGGAAGGGAGGGATGATAGTGTCAGATACAGCAGAGAGACCAACTAACGAGATGCAAACTGGACCATTGGGTTTACTCTCCTGGGGGAAAGGGAGAAAGAACAACTAATCAAATATTTAAAGGACCTCAAAGAGACAAAAATTAGGCAGTAACTGGAGGGGGTATCTGGGACCATCAGATTAATGCAGCAAGACTATCTAGTGATGAAAATAGTAGGAGACAGAACGGCACGATGATCTATGCAAGCATGGAGAGAAGACCAGGGCTCTTAAGTGAAGCATCTATCCTCACAGAGTAAATGGGGAGGACAAGGAACATGGAGGTCCTCTTCTGCTTGCTGTCCTTCCATAATGCAACAGGAGGCAAAGCTGTTAGCAGAGAAAAAGAAGACTATCACTATTATCACTATTACTCCTTTTTCTCTCATAGTAGACACCAGAGAAACAGAAATCATTGATCTCAGAAAGAGTTCTTATTTATTAAAGGATTCCTCAGGCCTTGTCAGAAGGGTTCTATAGTTCATTCCTACACAGGAACCCCATCAGAAAGGTAAGGTCATTAAGACACAATTATATTCTTTATTCTCAGCTCTCAAAGAAGGACATGGAGCACCATCTCCTGGTCCCCAACAGCACAGGTTAGCACCTCCGTCTATTCCTACCAGTTTTCCAGTGACACCTCTCATCCCAAACCCATTCTGCCAACCCTGAAAGCTACAGGGTAATTCTTTTTTTTTTTTGCCATACCACTTGGTCCATTTTTTATTAGATCAAATCAAGTTCTTCATTCAAGTTTGTTCTGAGGAAGTAAAAAAAATAGGAAAAACAATACAGCAGCAGCAGACAAACTCTTGGAAATAAGCACAAGACAGAGAAAAGAATCCAAGCAGGCAAGGCCACGTTTATTTCTGGCAGAAGCAGGGAAAGCTGTGAATGCTCACACATTAATAATTTTTGTCTTGTCACAACTATAATGAAAGCCCTGATGACAGTGTTGTCATAAAATCTATACAGCCACTTCTCTGAGCTTGGCTTTAGTCTGTTTCTGGGGCTCTGGGCATGGAATTCACCACGATAAATTCTCCCGTGGCCCTGCAGACTCCTTTATCGTACCACATTTTACTATCTGTTTCCAAGTTTAAAATGCAACATGTACTGTACACTAAATACAGCATCTCCAGAGAAGGTAGCTTAGAGGTCATCACGTCTGATTCTTACATTTTTCCCAATAGCTCGCCCCTCAGACTTCATAAACATCTCGGCTGCAGGCTGTGCCATGTCCCAGGAGGACTGTTTCTCAACAAAATGGAATCTTTTCCCCTAATTTTTGAGTCTGAGATTATGAGGCCCTGAGAACAAACCATTACTTTATCCTTTGTCTTATTTTTTTGTTTGTTTTTTGGGAAAGGGTCTCACTACATAGCTAACATTGGCCTCAAACTCATCTCTCCTGAGTTCTGGGGGTACAGGTGTGTACCCTCCTGCCTGGCTTCTGTCCCCACACAGATAGGTCCACATTCAGAGTAAGCGTTTTTTAAAAAGAAAATATACAGATTTAAAGTCACATTCCATATAATCATTTGCCTAGAGAATTAAGAGCTCCTTGTTTACCAGCGCTATCACATCTGATGAGACTAGAGCTGAGCAAAAATGTAATGTTTGAATTGTGTATCTGTCAGAATTGCTGGGAAGAGACAGGCTTCGCAGTTACCAAGGACGGGGAGGCAAGAGCCGTGATCCTCCCCATTCATCCCAGAGCTGTAATCTCTGCCTTCCACCTCTTAAGTTATTGCATTGTCCCACTCTCTGAACTTGGTGCTAGAGTCCTGACAGTGAAAAAAGTTAGGAAAAAACTCCATCCTTCATGGGCTTTATAATATTGTAGTTAATCCCATTGGAATATAGAAAATACAGCAGGCACTGATGTCATGAATGGAAGACTCAGGGTGCTACGAAAGTATGCAATGAGAGCCCAAGGACAGGTCACTTATGCAGAGGGGGTGGTGTTGGACTTGGGCCCCACGGGTCTGGCAGAAAAGGTCCGTGGTCAGGAGCTGTGTGACTGAGCAGAGCGTATTGTGGAGGAGCCACCGTGAGATTAAAGATGGCCAAGATGAAATCTGAGACATAGAGATTCCATTTAACAGTGGTACATGGGTGAGGTCACAACTTCCTGCAGTGAGAATCCACTGAAGTGGTCTCAAGCCCAATGTGAGTGTGTGCACTTACACAGGAAACTGAAATCACACTTAGAAGAGCTCACTCTTGCCGCAGTGGAGAAAATGAATTGGAGGGTCCCACACTGAAGACAGAGTAGGGGAAGTAGTACAGAGGAAGGATGGCTGGGGGCTGGGATGAAGGTAAACAGCATGGCTTTGAGAATTGTCAGAGGTAAAACCACCAAGTATCTTCCTGATTTGGCTCCAGAAGGCAGAGGAAAGCATGTCAGCAGTAGGAATCTCTGGGCTGGGCTGCTACATTCACCTGTCAGTTCCCCAACACGGAAGATCTTCTGTTACTCAGGACTAGGCACTGGGCATTACTCCCACCTGGGAAGTTATATTCACATAGGAGGCTGGTGACTGGATATGACCCCTGGAGAGTGGTGGAGTGATGTGGCTTTCTTAAAGCTTTGGCTACTATGGTTTTATGGTTTATAAACATTGTGGAATGGTGCAGTTAGGGGGAGTAATTGTGGAGCACTCATTGAGGTCTTTATGCAGATAGTCTCAAAACCATTAAACTGTACACATTCCTTTGGGATGCTTGGAAATATCCCTCCTTAAATGTATCTCTGCTTGGGACCTCCTGGAGCTTTGCTCAGAACGTGACCTTTGGGATGATCACAGTGAAATGTCACTTCTCTAAGACCAGGCAGGGCCCCTGTTGAGGAAGCATGAGGTACTAGAAAAGCTGCAATGGGGAGCTATTTATTGGAGAAAGCTGGGCCAGATGCTTGCTACACCCAGATTCTGATGCATTTGCATGTCTGCTTAAAGCTGCTTTCATATTGGCTCACAAAGTTAGCTGGGCCCAGTGGGTTCATAATCTCTCTCTGGAGGTGAATGTTCCCTGGTTGTTAGATTTCCCACATTCCTTCCCCGAGCTGTCAATAGCAATTGGCCAGTCTTGTTTTCTTTCCCAAAGGAAAGACTTCCAGTGGTCCATTGTTCAGCACCGTTTTTCCCGAGAGTCTTCCTATGACCTATTGTTCATTCATCAGGGGAACAGAATTTCTAAGAAAGGGCATAGGCAAATTGACTAACATGTCTCTGATACAATATAATTAATGGCCTTCTTTCCTTTGAAGAAGAAAAAGATTTCTGCTTTATAATCAACAGCTCTTAGTTATCTTGAAGGTTATTAATTTGTACATCCATATTTCTCCTTGGTTAATTATTAATCATATGCTTTCTGTCAGATGTTTTTTTTGTGTCTGTCACTTGCAGTACTGGATGTTAAGATTTCCTGTCTCACTATCTAGTCATTTCCTAATAATTTTACTCTTCTTTGTTGCAGTTGTATCACTGACCTGACCTTGTTTTGTGTCTAAGTAGTTATATTCATGAAAGCTATCTTGAGGATGGCTAATGCTTAAAAATTCCAAACGCCTTAAAATATTTTAGATATAGTTGCTTCTTTTAAGAGATGTTGTTTATCACAACAGTCATAGATGTAGTGAGTCTCAGATTCTATTACTATTACTAAAAGTCTCCCCAGACTGAGACACTTTCAAGTGACAGAAACCAAGTCCCTTTGCACCCCCACTCCTTGTCCCACGTTGTCAAGTTTAATACATGACGGCACAGAGATAGAAATCTGGATCCTCTCAGCCTCTCAATAGCCCTGTGACCTGGCTCAATGCTTGTCTTGAGGGTACATTCTCCTTTCAGCTGTTTTCTTCTTTCCTAAGATTCCCCACTTCATTTCTTATGAAATGACAGCAAAGATATTATCAGTCTGTCTTCCTTTGGAAAGCCAGCATAACGAACACTCATTTAGAGCCAGAGTGCTCGAGTTCAGGGTAGTAGATGCTTGGACTCTGATCTACCTCGCTATATGAATAGGGGAAAGATAATTAACCCGAGTCTCAGCAACCTTGGCTGAAAAGGTAGCGATATAAGAGACTCTATTAAGCTACAATTATATTCTCCACACATAGGACATTCAAGCATCTACACAGGCCTCAAAGAGTATCTAGAATGTTCCTGTGTTTTTCTCTGACTCAGTTTTTCCACATATGAAATAGGAATAAGAATAATAATGTCATGTACTAAATAAGATTCTGTGATATTACTCATCACTGAGGTAAATAGGGGAGATAATGAAGGTCTTGTATTGCTAATCATTAATCACATTCTGTGCTTTGTAGAAGTTTCTTTCCACATAAAGTGCAGTTTAAGAAGGTATTTTTAAACTATCAATGCCCAGCTATTCTTAGGAAAATAGGCCCCTTCTCTGCAGGGTCAGTTCCCTCTGGTCGACTAGGGTCCAAAAATCTCACTGTAGTTCAAAGAGAGATTAATGTATTTTGAGGAGAAAGAGACCTCATTCAATTACCACTTATTATAATATAGTTATAATTGAAGTACTTTATCATAAAGTCATCTCTTACTCACAAGCTTATAGAAGAAAAAAACATTTTGTATCTGTCTCTGTATATATGGCTCTGGCCTACGGTGTGGGGGGCAGTCCTGGAAGTATACTGTGACTAAGGAGGGACAACATCTCTTTTGTACGTTCAGTATGTCATTCATCGTTCCAAGAAAAAAATTAGAAGCATAAAAGAATGGCTGAGATCCACAGGAGCAAAAAATGGAGAAGGAGGTGGTCTCAGCACAAGGGTCCATGGATCACACATTGGAATCCTTGTCGTCATGGTACCTTGTTCCCATACCTCTTCCAATTCCTTAGTAAAAGAATTATGTTCAGAAAAATTTCTATGAGAGATGGATTCTCCACTTTCTGAAATACTGATGGACATTTTCCTGAAATGCTAACTCCTCTTAGCCAAGAGGTACCTCAGCAGCTGCTTAAGAGCATTATTTTTTTCCACTTCATTGTACACAACAGCCTTTGTTACTTCTGCCTCCATTATCCCAGGATTTATCCACATTAATAAACATGTTCCAAAATCAGCAGGGTTGCAAACACATCCCCTTTATAATAGATTTGCACCATAAATGTTGGAAATTACCTGATGATTAATGGTGTCTAACCCAGAGAACTCTTTTGCAGTGAGGTTGAGGATTTATCGATAAATGTGATAATCATCCTCTATCTTTGTTTACATCAGTAATTAATGCAGTTCAGGAGGGAGCCCTTGAAACCTTGTATAAGCAAGATTTATCCCCACTGGAATAGATTACAGCCATATGTCACCATTCTAAAGGTAATTGGTACATTTCATTAGAAAGTAATTGGAAAAAAAGATTTATTTTAATGCCCTGTAATAAATAATCTTGATAAACATTATTGTTAGCAAAGATATTTGCAGTGTGTAAAGAATTTGCCTTACAACAAAACATAGTATATACCATGTATCATTCTCAGAGAAATTTTACTTGCCTTGTGACTTGGGATAAAGAAGGGTATATTATTACACTATGAAGATATGTGCCTTTATCACTGTCATGGCTCATTTTGATCGTAAGTCCCTAGTTTATTCTATATTGTAGGAGCAGAAATGTTTTTAATGGTAAATTAAGGCACGAGTCTGGGCGACAATGACAATGGTGGGTGGTGAGGTGTTTCACCGTGGCTAAATGGAAATACTATTGATATGCCATGTTGCCTAGAAATGAATAACACGCAAAAAGGAGGTAAATCAATCCTTGGACTACAGAAAGTACTCAATGAATATTAATAAGTAGTACTATCATCATCATCATCATCATCATTTGTCCATATCTTGCTGACCTGATCACTGAGGGGAGACATTTTATATTCTGCAGTGAGTCGTTTTTTTTAAAAAAGAAATCATATAATAAAAGCAAGGGTTGCATTGTAAGCATCTATTCCTCTATTTCCTTTGCAATGTCATAAAATTTGCAAGTTAATGAAAACAGTGAAATGCTCAGTATTCTCAACACTACTTGCAAGTAGGACTGAAAAGGACTTCTACCATCCCCCTATCCCTCAATATCTCCCCTAAGATTGACAGTTGTACCGCCTCATAAAGTCTTTCCTCTTGGTTTTTCAACCAGGGACCAACAAGAGAAATACTCAAATGCCATCCATGATTTACACTCAAATGAAATTTCAAAATGGTGGCCAGAAAGAAGTGAGTTAAATAATTTTCATTGAGCATCACTAATACTTAATCTATGAGAGCTTTCTGCATCTTTTTTCACAGTTTCTCCAAGATCAATGCTAAGCACTTCACAAATAAAGTCCTCATTATCTTTGTTCTACACATGAGCAAATGGAGGTTCCAAGAAGCCAATCACTGTTCCAAAGTCACCCTTACTGAATAGGATTGTCAGAGCCAACTCTAGATTATGTTTTCTTACTCTGCTTTATTGCAGTTTTGTTTTTCAGACAGGGCAGAGGACCCATTTTCCTGGAGAGTATTTTAAGTGGTAGTTAGTGTACCCTGTTTTTATAAATTTTATGCTTAACAGACCTCAAAGGAACGTCGGCCTTTTTGTGTACTTCAGATGCCTACCAAAATGAATTACAGTTGATAATTCTAATAAGTAAAGTTTGGGGAGGCTGAGTGCAGCCAGGCAGTCCTGTTTGCATGACCCTCATCTTTGAGTCTGTTCTAAAAGGCCTTGAGAAAGTTGCTCTGTCTTACTCAGCTTCATCTGTCCAATCAGAACTTGGCCCATACTGTGTAGGCTGCGCTAAGAACTTCCTATACTGCACGGAACTCATCATATAGTGACCACTATTATGAAGCATTCATGAACTTTCAAAATTTGCCTCTTATTAATTCAGCAACCAGTTCTCATATATCTTTCAGCTAATAATCATACAGAGCCCAAGACTACAAATGTTGCCCTCCTTTCATATAATTTACAAAATCATTTTCAGCTTCCCATTTTAACATTCTCATTAACAGAGCATCCTGAAATGGTCAGTATGAGATACAAAGTATGGAGACTAGTTACTAATTGATTTATTTCATGGCTGAAACAAAAATAGAAGCCTTCAAGTAAAAAATGATAAATTAAGAGGTAAAGCTAAATGGATACACCCTGAGGCTATACTCGTAAGTGAAATAAACAGGACACAGATACATAAATACTGTATCATTTCTCTACTATGAGAAACTGAAGAGGTAAATGAGGTACAGAATGTATGATAGATAAGGTGAAATAGGAAAAAAGCTTATGTACATAAGGGAGTGGAGGGGGCCATAGGGAGGGTATGGGAATGGGAAAAACTAGGAATCAAGATATCTTATGTACAGGTAAAAATTCTCCATGATAAGCATGATTATAATGAATTCCTAAAATGTACTACTCAGGGAAAAAAGTAAACCCAATAGAGAATCAGTATCTTTCATTTTAAAGGGATTTTAAACTGTCTTTGAAGCCAATGACGTTGTCTCTAAATTTAATTTGATTTACTTTCCTTTTCTTCCAGAGCCCTAGAATTTACTCTACATTGGTTCCTTCTCAGTCAGTAGAGGCAGTTTCAGGGTACACTGACACTAGGAATTCTCATAACACAACTGTGATTACACTGGAATATTCACTTTACTGCTTCCTACTAGTCATATGACTTGAGATCTCCAGGCTTCACTTTGTCTCTATCAAGTGAGAATCCTATTTTAATAATAGTATCATGACTGCACGGTGTATAATACATATAGACTATTTGTAAGCTACCAACTTTAGTACATAGAGTGTTTCCAGGCTATGGAACTCACTTACTGGATCCACACAGACAGGGATTTCTCTACAAACTAAATTAGGGGGCGTTGACTATTCCTGAGAATGAAGCGAGTACCTCGTGACCACTTGTTTCAAGGTAAAAGACCTCTTGTATTATAATCATGACAAGCAGTACACATATTTGCTATTAATCCTCCAAAATCTGTATGCTGCTGCTAATTGTGAGGTGCAAAGGCTTGGAAAGGAACTCTTTACGTTGCTGGTAAACTCTCTTGTTGTATTGAGAAAAGTGGGCCCCTGGCCACACAGCAAGCTCCTAACAGACCTGGCTCAAGGATCCAATCCCAATACCCATCAAGTGTCCCCTTGGCCGTAGTAGACTGTAGCAGAGTTGAATTTATTTCCAGTTCTGATCAAAGCTAGAGGGTTCATGAGAGATCCAAATTTTAGCATATGTGAATTTTTTAAATCTTAATTCTTCATTATAATAACTGACAGCCTAACTCTGCATCACACACAGTCTGGTTGGTTGCCTGGATCATTAAATGTTCTGAGAGCCTGAGGTCTTACTGAGAGGATTCAGAAATCAGGACTCTGATGAAAGCATGAAATGTGGAAATGCACATCATTTCTTTGATATTCAAATAAAATATTTAGTTTCTGCTTCATTTTAGAAAAAAAATCCAGAGTGTAGAGAATGTAGTAATTTGGGGACAGTAGGGTACCATGGAGATTTTTCTCTGCAATCTACAACTCTGAAGCTTGTAAATTTATAGGCAGTCACCTTGGCAACCTCAGATTTTGATAACTATGATTTACTACAAAATTTTAGCTTCTAATCACAATTCAGAAGGCCACGTTAAACTGCTCAACTACAATGTTTATGATCAGTTTTGACCTCAGGCAAAGGTAATTGACACATCTGAGCGAGAAGCTGTCAAGGCTGCACTCTCTAAGTCCTGGAAGTTTTAGTAAATCTTTTAACAGCCTGGAAGATGAAGGGGCTTCTTTGTTCACTGGCCTTTGAACACTGTGGATTAAAATGACTCTCTGCACTCAGGTTCTTTGCTGTGCCCATCATGTGGCCACTAAGTGAAACAGGGCGCTGCTTGTCGATGCTGAAATGTTAAGAAAGCAAAGTAGGGATTAGGATCAGGGGCAAAGGAGGTGGCCCACTCTAACCAGGCCGGGAGAAAGAAAGAAAAGGTGTGACTGCATTTTCATCAGGGTGAATACAATCCTAAATCTTGGCCATCCTATAAGGGAGACGTGGTTGTGGCCTAAAGAATTTGAGAAATAGCGTGGCCTCCACAGGTTTACAATGTGGAGGGAGCTGCCAGGGTCATCTTGAACCTGAAGTCCATCTTTAAACTACTGTCCGCCAGTCCTTACAGATATGAGATGAAAACAGTAAGGTAGTATGGATTACAAGTAAAATGGAAGAAAAGAAGGAATCTAAGGCCCTTATAAAGGGAACTCTGTCGTCCTTGTGGAAACTCTAAAAGATAAGATGGAAAAATACCTCGCAGAACTTCTTTTTTCAGCCTCATTGTTGTATGCTAGTAATGTGACATCCAACTATAAAAATAATTCTAAAATGTTCAGAATCATACAAAGAAGGTAAGGGGAAAGAAAGAAAATAGTGTTTTCCCATTTTGATCTTGCTTCAAACATCATATTAACAGATTCTAGCAGCTTATACCACTGGTGGTACGTACATGACTGTCCCACTGGGAACAATCTATTTGTGGTACAAATAGATTGCATCACTTCTACCAATCCTTTTGCAACAAAATGAATTTAAAAAAGCTCCTCAGTGGAATGTGTTACCAGTGATTCAAGCCATTGGCATCGAGATATAAAATTATGGCACCATCATAAACATGACAAATACTAGGAAAACGAGCATAAATCTAGTGAATTTTCAGCCTTTCAGACCTTAATCTTGAGAAAGGGAGAAATTAATGCAGTTAAATAGATGAACAATTATAAGTTATGTCTGGAATGTAAGAAGATAGCACTAACAGAAGAGATAGTTAGGGAAGGCCTCTAAGAGTGACATTTTATCTGAGGAGGAAATGGACGTATCAAGAAGAGGGTGAGCCTAGTGTCTATACAGGGCAGAACGACCAAGATCCCCTGTGTCAGTCAGTGCAGATCTGTTGATGACCTTCTTCAGAGGCTGGATTTTTTAAAAATAACTTCAGAATAACTAGCATTCTTGGTCTTGTACTTGGGTATATTTACCTATGAAACTTCCAGGTAATACAGTAGGTTAGAAGACAGTATTTCTGTCCAATATGTATGTGAAACTACTTTTCAACAGTCACAACCTTGGGACATGCTGGCTGTGAGTCAGGGGACTTGAGTTTGTTCTACACATTCTGGGACTGCCTGGACACATGATCTTGGCCAGTGTTAGACCTCTCTGAACTCCACCTCCTCCTTTCATCAGTGGGGCTGGTAGGGAATAGAATACGGGCTCGTGAATTCTCTGTCAGTCTAGCACTCTCACCAGAACTTGACACAGACTCTCAGCTAAAACTTTACGCCTGTAAGCTACCTTTGATTCAGACTTGAAGACAGCCTAACTCAAGTACAGATGCACACAAGGGAGGCAGGGACATAATTCCTCGATTTTCACACTGAAAACTATTTGGACTACAGTTTAACTTGGTGGTAGCCAACATCATGATCTTAAAAATTGTGTTAGATCAAAATCTCACCATTCCTTTAAAGAGCCAATTTCTTCATAAGAAAGTCTGGTTCCTTAGCATTTTTCAAACTTGAGAGCAATTTTTAAGCACTTCCATTGAAATAGATTTTTTAATTTTTAAAATTGCAACAAATAATGCCATCTTCTAGAAATAAATATCTTTAGAGTTCCACTGAAGCTGGACTTCCTGGTATGTGCTGGAATGGCAGCTTTTCAGGAAGCAGAGACAGGAGCAATTCAAGTTTAAGGCCACCATGGGTGATTCAATGAGACCCTATTTTACAAAAAAATAGGACTGGGATGTAGCTCAGCAGTAATGCATTTACCTAGCATGCACAAGGTACTAAACTCAATTTCCACTGTAGCAAAGCAAACAAAAAAGTCACTGATCTATGAATGTGAATATACATTATTAGATTGGCCACACAGAAATACAATGAGTTCCTAAAGCAGGCATTGCAGAGTTTCTCATTTTGTCCAGTGCAGCCTTGTACAAATACTAATCCCACCAGACTACAGGGCAGCTGGAAAATTCTTATTATCTGTGATGTAGCCCTCAGACACGAATCCACCCTGGTGGGTGATGATAGTATAAGGAAACCTGCCACACTGCCAGCTGGATACAAGCACATACAATTCTGTACTATACCTAACACTTGAGAGTGGTAAGAAATGAAGGTTACAGGTTTGTATATTTACTATGCTTATTATTTCTATCCTGATAAAAAGATCACTATAAAACAGTATGCTATGGTATGCTGGCAGCAGTCTCAATAAATCTGCCACCTACCACCATATAAAGGGTTGACTTCTAGCATGGTGTAAACACATTCCTTGTGTAGCAGTGACACTACCTAACTGTTGGGAGTAATCCTGCTTGGGAATTGCGAGGTCAAATTTGACCAGGCCTTTCAACTGAACTCTTGTCTTCATCTCTGGAAGCAACAGGAACTCCGTGGCTCCCTATGCCGTGATGCTTCAGGGCAGAACTGCACCCAGATCTACGTAACTTCTCTAGGACTATTGTTGATGTCTACCCTGCCCTACCAGGCCTTTTGGAATGTACATAATAAAAGGTGTGACAGGGGTCAGGGTTCTTGCTGCCCAGAGTAGCAGAGATCAGGCCCAAGCTCAGCTTCTCTAAGTCTCATTTCTGTCTAATTATTAATTATTTCATTGTGCACCATCGACTCACAGGAGACTAGAACTTAATGCAGAAGTTATAGATACATCCCCTGCTGCTGGTTCCCACCACTAACAACATGTCTGTGTGTCTTTCTCATTAAGCAGTGTATGGCTGTACTTTAACACAGCAAGTACGGCTGCATCTGGGGTTCCTTCTCCTCCCAGAAGTCATATTATAGCAGTCTGTCTATTCCCGTCGCTGGAGTGTTAAGGATGCATATTAAAGCTCAACCATCCACACATATATTTGCTATGTTAGTCTATAAACTACTATGTCAGTGTTCCTCTCTACCATGCCTGCAGAGAAAGATTTAAAAATATACAGAAAGCCATGGCATTCTGACTTATCTGGGACATAAGCCAGGACTCAAACCACACTGTAGTTTCCCTGCCCGTTTGAAAGCTCTGGGCCCCCTACTCTGATAGACTGAAATGCTCCAGCTTCACAGCATTTCCACCAGCTTTTGCTCAAGTCTTCTTCCCCTGATTATTTTTGAATCATACAGAGGTGGTGGGTGGGAATACACTGTTTCCTAAGAAAGACTTGAGCTAATTCTCTTTTTCAGCCACCACCTGCATCGCCCCGTTTTTATGATGCTATAAAGGTCGCTTCCCAAAGTAACAAAGCTGTTGTCTCCATTTTTTGAGGATGGGAGCAAAATATGATCTAAAAGCTTGTCTAAGTTTGAAAGTGATTAATGTAGATTCTCCTGATGAAGGAAATGAAAAGGAGAAATCGGGATAAGTAATCACTGTTTCAACAAAAACAATTTCAACAAAAAATGAGCCTGAGACAGTGAGAACAAACTGATAATGCCAACAGCAAATAAATTATTCCCCGAGTTTTCCAGTGATAGCATTTAAAGTTTTGTGGGGTTTTTGATTCATGAGACATCCAAATATAACGAGAAACAAAGGGACACAGATGCCGCCCCATCTTTCACGGGTACTTAAAATGAAACTGAGCCAAGAAGGAGAGGTTTCCGAGGCATGCAGAACAGGGCCAGGCAATGACTGGGCAGAGAGAAGGCTCCTCACAAATGTAAGATACACAACCAGTTTTCTCCTTGTGATTCTCCTTGGGCCAAAGAGCGTTAAGGCAGAAAAAGGAACCCAACAATGCTCTAGGACCACGCTACACACCAAGCAACCCGACAGGAGATTTTATTAAAGGGATGCTGCTCCCACAGCGGGAGTCTCAGGAGCCGGGAGGACAAAAAGTCATAGCCTAGGGGAGGAGGTGACTGCTACGCCGTCCCTCCTGAGTTTGTGCATTTATGGGAAGGTGGGGCCTGAGATCCTTGACAGTGAAAGGGAATGGAACCCGGTAGGGAGTTTTGAGTAAAGAGTTTTTGCCACCACCAGAGAGTCATATTGTAAGGTCAGGCAGCTTATAACATTGCAACTTTTCTAACAAAGAAAGCTCTTCTACAGACAGAGGCTGTGAAACTATGGCAAAGGGAAGCAGGCAGAGGCTGAGCACTTTGGAACTCTGGCCAGGATGTTGCCTTCTTTTTAGCTGTAGAGTGAGAACAATTCAGGAGAAACTATCACACTGGTAGCATGCAATGTATGCCGCGAGTGAGTGAGACAGCGGCTTCCTAGAGTGCACTTTGCCACTCAGCAGCCCAAAGGAGTCAGCCGGCACTGTACGATTTGATGTGCTCAGGTATTTCTTTCAGGCTTTATATGTCACACCATTAGCTCAGCAATACAGAAAACAGCACCAATCACAAGCATATATACCACTTTACTCTGTCTAAACCTGCATTGCCTCTTGCCTTTTCAAAAACAACTCCAATTCAGCTTATTTAAAACTGAACTCACACTTGGTTACCCTTATACTGTGTAAGCATTCTGCTTGCCCTTTCCCCAGTCTAGGTCACGGATCCCAGTATTTACCAGTTAGAAATCAGCTTTGACTCATTCTACCATCAAATCTAAATCTGCATGTCCTCTCACCTGGGTACTAAGATTCCTAACTGCTTTCTCTGCAGCCTTCTTGTCCTGTGTTTTCTATCCTCCAGTCTACTGCAAGAATTACTCTATCACACAGAAACAGGGAATAAATGTAAAGAATGTACTCACACAGTTGTAGAAGCTCCAAAGTCCCATGATGTGTCTTCTATAAGTGGAAGACCCAACAAAGCTGGTGGTAGAATTTTAGCCCAAATCTGAAGCCCTGGAATCAGAGAAGAAGATAAAATACATTACTAACTTAGGGCAAAAGACTAATTTTTATGTACAGTGGACGCTTGACTTATGAACGCAATTAATTGCCAACGACTAGCGGCTACTAAGTTGGTACAGCTGAGACGTGGATGTTTATCTATGTACATGCTATAGATAATAAGAGCCAGATGAATCTTCCATTAGCTTAATTAGGCCAGGCCGTTTGTATATCAGGCTAGTCGTAACTTGAAGGACCACTGTACTCTGGCAGACACGGTCCCCTCTTACTCACTTACACATTCAAATGTTCATCTCTTCCAGAAATGCCCTCATAGATACACTCACAAGAAAGTCTGGCCAAATACCTACGTACTCCAGTCAAAATGATGAAAGATCAACCATCAGAGTAATCGTTCAATGGGGAAATCAGTTTACACTGACCATTACCTTTTTGCTTCCTTACACCTCATTTCATATAAATCTGTTATTCCTTATTTGTGTCAGACCTCTTATTAAGGTAGGACCACATTCTCTAACTTCTTTGAATTTCTTTTAACCTATAAAAAGCTCTCCCCCTTAAAAGTCTTTAGTCCTTCAGCTTAGAACTCTGATCCTTTTATAAGGATCTGCTTCCTATTTCAGTTGCCAACCTGAGCCTTTCCAGACCCCAGGTACCTGTGCTATCTAGTCCACAGTTCTGAGCTAATCGTGTCTTCTGCTTCTCTACCAAGGACTCTTCATACTGTAGACAATAGCAGGTAAACAAGCTGGAGTAACAGTTAAGTCTGCCGTGTTTATAGCTGTAAGCTTATATTCTACATTGTATTAGGAGACTCTCCATAAACCAGATGAGTTCATTCCTGATGGCAATTCAAAAGCAGCCTAGACTCTGCCAGTCCTAAGATACAGACCACTTCTCTATGTCACTTTAGCTTGGTATAGTAAATGTTTGTTAAATAACTCAATAAACTGTACACTGGGAAAGGATTTTAAAATGTGATATGATAGGCTTGCCTACTAACTCAAGCAAATATTTCAATGGTTTTGCTGTTGAGGGTACAGTAGTCTACTTGTCTAAGTGAAGATGTCTTCAAGTGAAAGTATTCGATCCTTTTTCCCACTTTTAGAGTATAGATTCTGCATAGGTATTTTTTACTTGAGATCTAAAGACAAATCTCTGGAAATTCAGCAACTTCATTAGCAAAATTTAAGTGCCTCCTGCCCAAAAGAGGACCTTGAGTTTCAAAGGAACCTTTGTTTGCCTTTAAAGCAGAACCTGTCTAATTTGAAAAGCTTTTTTTCTTCTTCTTTAAGCCCTTTCTAAAATGCAAGTTGAAAGTAGTTCCACTAATACTGTTTGTTCAAACCAAAGCAGACAGAAATGACATGGTGGGGTTGATTCGTAGCGGACCAATTTAGCTAAGCTACCACTACGGCTCAAGTAGAAATGAAGCAGCTGCCTTCTTCCCTTCCTCATGTGTTTCGCGTTGGTGCGGAGCCCCAGGCAATGTGGGAGATCGCCCGTCAGCCACTGTCAGTGGCAGGCAGAGTTTAGGACTTCTGGCTCCCATCAGACCCTGCTGCAGCCTCTCAGCTCTTGACCAAGTGCATGTGGCTTCAGAGAGAAAGCCACCAGCTTTCCCCCCACGGAGCTGGAGCCTTGGGTGTGGTGGGATCCCGCACTGGGTACCATGCCATCCTCACCACTCCAGTCCTCATTCCATTCTCATGCTTGCTTGTCTGCCCGGATGGTAGTTTCAGCCTCCAGCCTCAGACCCCAAGCCAATAGCCCTATGGATGCGTTCCTTTGGTTCTCTCAACTTCCTACAGTAAACTCTTAGAGTATTCTTGTTCTAGTCCAGCCCCAATTAGTAAATTTCTGAAGGGTTTTCTAGAAAATTGGTGACTTTGAGATTACACATGGTTCTCAGAAAGTTACCGTGCCTGCGGATAAGAACAGGTCACCTCGCATTAGAGACGGTTT
Source organism: Petromus typicus (assembly GCA_004026965.1). Taxonomy (NCBI): domain Eukaryota; kingdom Metazoa; phylum Chordata; class Mammalia; order Rodentia; family Petromuridae; genus Petromus; species Petromus typicus. Next base: position 36,954 of record PVIR01015620.1, read on the forward strand.
CTTTAGGCAGTGTCAAATTCCAATTTCAAAAGTAGTGAAGTAGTCTGACTAGCCCACCCACTGAAAGTAAGAGAAACTACTGGATTAAATTACTTTAGAAACATTTTAAACGCACTGGTAGCTGGAAACTAGTCAAGATTTTTCAGAGTATAAAAGCTGAACAAGAATGAGAACCCAGAGGAGGTTCTGAGCCTTGAGGCCAGTTTCAACTTGACAGATTTTGCAAACGCAGATGAAACGTGGCCTCAGATTTCTTGGTCTAATTGGTCATGGGAAGAAACCAAATCTCAGAGTCCACCGAAGTAGTGTATCTAATGAGGTATCACAGATGAAACTGGGACCCCAAAGTACCAGGAGCTCAGCATAAGGGTGGAGCCCTCCCTCTCCGTCACCCAGTGTACTACAAAGGAAATTATCTGCCGGGAAACTTGGCACTGAATAGGAAGGAATGAAAACACTTTCTCCAAGGAATGGTGACTCCAAACTGGCTCTCAGTCAGTGTGTGGTCTGAATTCATAATGGACTACTCGGCTGGGCCTCAGCCTCAGGCACTGAAATTACAGTGTGCTCCAGTGGATGGCAGAGCCAGAGACTGACAGAGGGTAATCAATATCGTCCGTGGAGAAAATTACCTTAAACGCAGGTCTCAAATAATAGTCCCAAGAAATATGAACTCAGAGTCACAAAGTGCAAATACACGCAAAAACAAGGTACCAAGAGGAAAAGCAAGCAGGGAATTGGGGCAGCCAGTGTAGACCTTCCTTGTCTTCAGATTAGCAGAGAAAGCATACAAAATAAGGATGCTTATGTCACCCGAAGGAACTGAACAATTAGCTAAAAGGTTAAAACGTAAAGAAATGTAAAAATGGCTAATTAATTAGAAAATGAACCAAACAAAACTTCTAGAAATTAAAATTTCAAAAAGCAAAACCCAGTGGATATGATAAGATACAGGTGAAGAGAAAAATAAATTAATGTGAAGAACTACCCCAAAAAAGTTAGGGGCAAAATAACATCCGAA
>PVIR01015621.1:0-37987 GCA_004026965.1 Petromus typicus
GGGCCGGGGAGTTAGCTCAGTGGTTCTGGCGCCTGTCTTGCAAGCGCAAGGGCCCGGGTTCGATTCCCCGGTAACCACATAGCAATACTGGGTGTGGAGACCCACGCCCGGCAGCAACCAGTACCACATACCACAGTGCCGGGCGTGGTGGCTCACGCCTGTGATCCCAGCACTCGGGAGGCAGAGGCAGGAGGATTGTGGTGTGAGTTGGAGGCTGAGCTCGGGGCTAGCCTGAACCACAAGGGCGAGACCCTGTCTCAAAAAACCTAAAAAAAAAAAAAAAGCAGAGGGTTTTCTTTGGATGATGACCAGAGGGGAAGTCTGAGAGACCTCCCGCCTGAGCATGCTGCAGTGTACCATCACCAGTTTGAAGTGGAGGCAGCTGTGTGGTGAAGAGTGTTTGTGACCTCAGAAGATGAGAGTGGCCTCTAGCTGACTGTCATTCCTGTCAAGGGACTAAACCCTGCCTAGAAACTGAGAACACTTGGGCATGACTTGTCCCCATCAATTCCAGGGAAGAGTCCAGCCCACAGAGCAGCCCTCCAGGAGCATTGTGGATTGAACTGTGTCCACCAAAACACAAATATGTAGAAGTGCTAACCTCTAGGCTCTGCATGGCACTGCTGGGAGACAGTCTGTGCAGATTTAAGCAAATGAAGATGAGGATAGCCCAGTATGATCGGCATCTTTATAAGATTATAGATACAAAGCAAAATGCCATATGAAGACACAGAATAGACAGAGGAAAGAGTCATATGGAGATGTGAGAGAGGTTGGTGTGAGCCTGTTAAGAGTTAGAAGCTGAATAAGGTAAGCAGGCTTCACTGTTAGCTTTTACAAGGAGTGTGGCCAGGCCTGCATATTGAGATATGACTTGCAGCCTCCAGAATTGTAGCATAATAAAGGAGAATAAGTTCCTGTGTTTTTAACCACCCAGTTTATGGCTCTTGTTAGAGCTGCTCTGGGTCATGAATACAGTGGCCCTGAAGCAGAGAACCAGTTGAACTTGCAGAACTGTAAGGTATAAATGTGTGTTGTTTCAAGCCACTAAATATAAAGGGATTTGTTATGTAGCAATAGAAAGTTAACGGGGATTGAGTGGAATTTACAGTGGAAAAACAAGAATAAGATGTAATTATCTTAAAAAGAGAAAGAAAAGACTGTTCTGAACAGGAAATAATGTGCAGAAGTCCTGGGACAGACGCAGCCAGCTGCATTCAGGAACTCAACTTCTCCAACTTCCACTCTTCAGATAGTGTCATTGTCAATGCCAGACCCAAAGTGGGCACTAAAGTAAAAGGCGTATAGTTAGTGTCCTCATATTTAAAGAACTCATAGTTTAATACATGTACTGCTGAAGTGAGCACAAGAGTTCATAGTTAGTAAAAGATGTTAAGCTATATAATCAGAAGGGGTTGGGGATTTAGCTTCAATGGTTCTGGCATCTGCCTTGCAAGTGTAAGGTCCCAACTTCAGTCCCTGGTAACCACATACCATAATGCTGGGCCTGGTGACTCACGCCTGTAATCGTAGCACTCAGAAGGCAGAGGCAGGAGGATTTCTGTAAGTTTGAGGCTTGCCAGGGCTACGTAGTGAGCCTGGGGACAGCCTGAACTACAAAAGTGAGACCCTGTCTCAAAATATGTATATTCAGATGAAATAATCATTATACTTTACAAGATGAGCTATGATAGAAAACACATGAAAGGGAGATAGAAAAACAGAGCATTGGATGGAATATTGGAAGATAACAGTGTATTAAGAATCTCGAAGGGCAAGGCTGGATCAAGGAGGCTGCTATGGTAGTCTGTTTTTATATTTGTGCATGTTTAAGAATCCCTGTGTCCCTCCTAGAAATGCACAGCAAACATATACCTTAAACAGTAGCCAATGACACCTTTTGTATTGTGACCAACATAAAAAAATTCTAGACCATTCCTGTAACTTAACACAGGAGTGGTAGTGACTGCCTGTCCAAGAGAATTGGGCTTTTGTGTAATAGCCAGCAAAATTCACTGATATCATTTATATCATGGACTATTACTGTTTCTGTAATTCCAATTTATTTGTGTTGTGCATGTATATGCCTCAGAGTTCTCAAGACCAGCCTCAGATCAATGACCTCATGAAAGAATTTATGAAACCAGTGAAACTGTTTTGTACTCATGGTTATAACTTATTACAGCAAGAATATAAATTAACATCAGCAAAAGAAGCAAGCACACAGGACAGAGTCCATCAGGAACCAGGCGTTACTCAAGCTGCTCCCCAAGGTGGGCATACAGATAGCGCTGACTTTTCTCAGCAGCAAGGTGTGTGGTCCCAAGAACTGAACATGGCCAAGAAGAGAGGCTCCTCCCTTCACATTCAAAGACTGTGCTGGGAATTTGCCATGTAGGGATGGAGATATGATTGCTTTTAATGATTCACTCTCAGGCTCAAGGCCCTCATCATTAATACTGTTGTTACCATACACTACCCCTTGGCCTGGGGTACTCTTACCAGGCAGGATATCCCTCGACCCAAACAATTATGGATGGGGCTATCCATTTATTAGGGATGTGCAGAAATTGAACATTACAGATTTGCTAAATCAACCTTCTGTTGTAATACACACATGCGCACATGCACACACGGATGTTGTCATTTCTTTAACTCTAAACATTGCTTTCCCAACGTATTAAGATCATCGTTAGTAAAATCTTGGAGTTGTATCAAGAAGTTAAAAATCTTTTTGCAGTGCCTTTCTTTTATAGAACATAGATTTGTCACTGGATGGGTCTGAGGAGGGACCCAAAGAAAACAAGGAATCCTCCATTCAGCCCACTGAGTAAGTTCTTGGCTCTTTTCCTTGAGAAAGAATTTCAGAATGCGTCAGCATAAGGCATACACAGGTTCATTAGCAGAGTTCGAAGATAAGGGGGAATAAAAGAGACTCAAGCCGATATAACTGACAGAGCTCATTCTGATGAGGATCTTCTGACTGCTTTCATGGATCAGCCAAGGTAGGCCAGGGGCTGGTCATTCAGCATCTCAGTTCTGGTTTCAAAGCTCTGGAGGAATCCTTACTGCTGAAGGAACAAGTTGGTTCGAATCAGATGATTGTTCTTGCTTGGGAGGGAGCTGCTTCAGTTCCCATAGTGTAATCAATCCTACCTGGGGTGCAGGAAGTTCTCATTGTGGGTCATCTGTAAGGTCTGCTCCTTGGAATCCCAAGTGAGTGCAGGTTTGGAGATTTGACATTGTTCCAGAGGTGTCTGGACTTGGACCTTGTAAAAATGGTAACTTGCTGCCCCTGCAACTCTGAAAATTACTTTCAATACTCAGTCTCAAAGGGAAACCAGGTAGGGAATGGGTAAATTTAGGGCTAGTAAACCTTGTAATACAGACACTTTTTAAATGATTCACATCCCTGTGTACAGAGCTGAGAAGGGACCTAACTCAAAGTTTTAGGGCAAAAGGAGGATTGAAAAATGAGTTTTTCTTTATTATTTATTTTCAGTTTTACTTTAGATTCATATTGTAAATGTGCTTGGTAACTTTTTGCCATTTAATATTAATTTATTAGGTCTAATTTATACTTGTTCAAATGAACGGACCGTAAGTGTACAGTTGCTGAGCTTTGAGTAGTACATATGCCACATGTCCATACTGCTCTCAGAATGCAGCCATTTCCATCACTCCACCAAGTTCTCTCCTTCCCTTTCACAGTCAGTTTCTGCCCCTGTATTCCGCTACCGTTACCTGGAGCCAATCATTGTTCTTTCCTCTTTCACTGGAATTTAATTTTACTTGTTCTGAAATATAACTGGAAACATACAATGTGTGGTGTTTTATTGTTCTTCCTACTCAAACCAATGCTCTTGCGTTTCTGGTGGGTTGTGTGCATCATATCTATGTTCCTGCTGCTGAGTAGTTTTCCATTGGGAAGCTGTCACACAATGTATACATTCTTTTGGTGGATATCTGGATTGTTTTCAGTTTTAGCTGTAAGAAATGAAATCATCGTGCATGTTTCTATACATGTTTTTCTGTGGACATGTTTTTATTTGTCTTGACTGAAAAGCTAGAGGTGAAGTTGCCGTGTTGTAAGGCAAGTATGGATGACTCTACCAAACCATTATACTAAATGGCTACCATTTGTCCACCTATCAGCAATGTATGAGAGTTACAGTGTTCTGTATTCTCCCCAACACTGGTCATCTGTCTTTTTAATTTTGTGTGCTCAAGTAGTTGAGAGGTATACCTCATGGTTGTTTCATGTGTGTGTCCTTGATAACTAAGCACTTTTTCATGTGCCTTATTAGCCACTTGTACATCTCTCTTTGTGCCTTCTCTGTTTAAGTCTTTTGTATCTTTTACAATTTTGCTATTGAATTTTTATTATTAATCTGTTATTGGAACTTTATCTTCTGCCCTGCCCTGCCCTGAGCTTTTGATATAGTAGTCCTCTATGATTCCAATGTGCACATAAGTTGAACGGCCACTGTATTAATAGGTATGATAACAATTTGCTAAAACTTCAACTGTTCTTGGGAGTCATAACTTGAGAGTTTTCCATCCTATGATGTGGCTGGTGATTATTTTATAATTTTCAAGGAAAACATTAGAAACAGTATCCTGGAAGGGAGTGGTGAGTTCCTTCTTACTCTGGATTTGGTAGTGAATTGTAGCATCATGCTTCATCTAGCACATTACCAGGACTGGACATGACCATGGAAACTAAACATGAGTTGCAAAGAAGGCATTGCTCTAGTTACTGCAGGCCTGTGAGTTGGTTAACAGAAGCATCCTAGACCACATCCTGTTTTCCCCCTTCAAAGGGAAATGTGATAATATACATGTTTGAATTTGGAAGGCCATATGCAATTTGCATTTTTTTCCAAGTAAAATTGTTTTGGAAGCTACTTGAACCTTGTGTTAATGTTCACTTTGTACCAGTTATTCTAGAAGATGACCTTCCTGACTTAAAATTTTGGCTTCTACCGTATAATTCCTTGAATCTTCATCTTTATTTATAGTGTGAATACTAAGTAAGCATCTCTTGATTTATATTTTTGAAGGCATAAGATTTTATTCCACATTTCCTTTATCATTCTTTTCTTCTAAAAGTGTTTTTCTCTATGTGAAAATTGCATATTATTTTTATCACATATTATAGTTTTTATTAAAGTTCACATAATATAATGATTTATTTCTTGTGACAGAATGTTACATGTGAAAATTGGTACATGTATGTAACAGATCACAATTGTTTTCATCCATTTCCCTCTTTTCCGTCACGTCATCCTTCATGCCTTGATCCTTTTCCTATTATCAATCATTTATTGCTCTTTATTTGTATTTTGGGTCTCATATCAAAAAGTGCATGCAATGTTTAAGCTTGTGTGTTTGATTTATTTCATTTAATGTTATGGTCTAAAGGTACATCCATTTACCTACAAATTACTGAAGTTTATCCTTCTTTGAGGTAGAGAAATATGTTATTGTGTACAAATACTACATTTTTAATTCCATTTGTCTGGTGATGAACATGTAGACTGCTCCCAAGATTTATCTGTTATGCATTCTGATACTCTAAACTTGGGTTTACATATGTTAGTGTAATATGATTTGTTTAATTCTTTTAGGAAGATACTTAGAAGAGAAATAGCTAGGTCAAATGGAATTTCTAATCTTAGTATTTTGATGAATCTCCATACTGCTGGCACTGTAGAAGGTTTTTTTTTTTTCCCTGCAGCTTTGGCAGCATTTGTTACTGTTTGATTTCTTGAAGATAGCCATTCTTTCTAGAGTAAGATAGAATCTCATATTATTTTATTTTGCATTTTTCTCATGGCCATGGACATTGAACTTTTTTATGTATATTAAATACATGTCTTATAGACATAGGCAAGAACTTTCTAAACAGAATCCCACTGATAAATAAATAGCATCAAAAATCGATAAATAGGATAATGTCAAGTTTAAAAACTTGTGCACAGAAAAAGAAACAACTAAATGGAGAGACAATATACAGAACAAAAAATATATTTTCCCAGCTATTTCTTGAACAGAGGACTAAGATCTAGAATACATAAAAACAAAAATAAAATTAAACCTCTCAAAATAAAAGACCTTACCAAAAAATAGGCAAGTGAAATGAATAGACATGTCTCAAAAGAATAAACATCTCTTTAAAGACCTCTACTTCTCCCCAAAACAAGAGATTAAGCACTTTTATCCAATTATGTAATAAATCTTGGACATTTTGTCTTCAGAGAAACCTCTAGGTTTGCAAGTTGTTCTGATCAATAGTTCATGGGTCTAGAGGGTTAAAGGGCAAAAGAATGAGAATACGTAAGGATAAAAAAGTTTCTGTATGCTTACATATCTGAAAATGTACCAGCAGATTATTTCTCTCTCCGGGGAGCTCTTATGCTGTAGTAAACCAACATAAAGATGACATGTAGGTCTTGTCACCTAAGCAAATGCTGATGGGAATGGCTTCTATGGAGGAACCTGCAGACAGCCTTCCCTGCTCCTTAGGAAAGCATGCTGCTGTTGCATTGTTACACCGTGTCTCCTCAGTAATGTACCTTTCCATCCCATGTATTTGACCTTTCAAGATATGAGGTTCTGAAATTAGCTGGAAAGCAAACTCAAACAAATAGACAATGTCTATTAAATATTCTGGGTTTTTTCCATGTTTAAAAGTCAGCTTTGATTCTCCATGTGCATGAGAGGAGTAATTTAAAATCTAGGGAAACAAGGTGTTAAAATCCTGAAGGACTGAGAGGACCTTTGGCTATAATTTGGATCTTATGTGTTTATAAAAGGCCTGAACGCTAAGGCCTTTGTTTCCCAGGGTGGCCCTACTGGAGGTGGTGGAGTCCTTGTGGGTAGAGCCAGCAGGTCTTCAGGTGACTGGGGTCTTTTCTGAAGGGATAAAGAGAGATTAGATGGCTTCCTGGCCATGAGATGAACAGTTTTATTCACTACCTGCTGTTGCTATAATGTGTCACCACCTGTCCAGAGCAACAAGACCAACTGCTCATGGACTGAAGACTTCAAAATTGTGAGCCAAAGAGGGTCTTGAAGAGTCATTGTCTGAGGCATAGGACAGAGCGATGGAAAAGCTCATTTGCCTTTGCTCTAGAGAACTCACTTGCCTGTGCGTCCGCTTCCTGGCCTTAGACTATTGCGTGTTATTCCCAGTTGGTTGCAGTTGACAAAGGCCAGGGGAAAGTTCAAACTAAATCATTCTTCTACAGTTCTGACTGAACACTTTGATAGAAGATGGAGGAGAACCTTCACTGTCCCAGAGCTTCTGAGCTGCTAGCAGGTTTCTGTTATCTTTGTCATCTGTCATGGGAGCTGCAGAGATTTGAGAGCTGGGACATTAGTGCAAGATGCTGAAATATGAAAAGAGAGATGCCTGTGTGTCAGCTCTCTTTGGTTTATTCCAGAATAAACTGCCTTTTTAAAAACTCTCTGTGAAAATCAAGATGCTTTCTGAATGTACAAGCTGATAAAACTACACTGCTAGACTTCTGCAAAGACAGGGTAGTCGTCGTCAGCAGCCGTGCTTGGAAGGCTTCCTTTAGCCGTACCTGCTTTTTACTTTTTAATTTTTTCAAAGTTACTCTCAAGGGGAAATGTTTTCCTTTGTCTCACCCTAGGGGAATATTCTTGCTCTAAAGTGACTGTCCTAAGCTGGATAGTCAAATGGATTTTTTTCTTTTTAAATCCTCTGCTGTGATTTCCATATGATGCTTTGAAACAAGGTCATTTTAACACGTTACATTAATTAGAGGCAGAAACTAATAGAATACCTACCATTATAAACAAAGTTATGTGCAGCAAGTGGGTCAGCTTGTTAGCTCAGATGTGCTTATTTCTTTGAGGTCTATGAAGAGAGCCTGCGGTGGATTTATCCTTTACCTGGCACCCAGGAGTTGGAGAAAGGTGTTTTCCCCACCGTCTACAGTCTGTGGTGCACTTAACACATTTTGTTTCAATCTTTTGCCCATACCTATATTTCTTATACATATACCAGGTATTCTTAGGAGGTCAGAGTAAGCAGTATGCACCACTTAGTTACTTTCCTCATTGTCAAAACAAAATACCCAGTATCCACAGTTAAATGAGGAAATATTTATTTATCTCAAGCTTGTAGAGGTGTAACTCCATGGTTGGCTAGCTCCAAGGCGGGATGCCATGGCAGAGTAGAAACAATTCATGGTAAGCAAAGGGAGCAAGGCAATAGAGTAGCAAAGCAGCAAATGGCAAGTGATAACAGCAGCCTTCTTTCTGTCTCTTATAGTCTATCCAGGCTACCTACAAGGACAAGTAACATTCACACCCAGGGAGAGGCACCCTGAATCAATCCCAGCATCATGTCTTTCAACTCAGCCATACACCCTCCAGATCCAGTCACCTCTGAAAAGCACCACCTGTGGCCACGGGAGACTTTGAAGGGACAGCTATATATAATCCATAACAGTATCCCTGCCTTCCTCCTGGAGAGCTCAAAACAATTGATCTCACTTCTAGCTCCAAGTAACAAATGAAATCAAAATCCACAATAAATATTTCACTATTCAAGACTCCCACATCATCATGAAAGAAATGAGTAACTGGAAGATTTCACCAGTACCTCACAGTGGTTCTAATTCAGTCTATTTCCCTGTAGCTCCATATATTTCATTCATTCAATAAAAAGCTGGCTTTGCTCCCTTGCACAAGAGAAGGACCTGAACATGTGGAATCAGGAAGGGAGAAGAGGCAGTCACACAGAATGAAGTGCCTCTCACTGAAAATTCATAGCAGTTGTTTCACTGCAGTTAGTTAGAAATTTACTTAATATATTTTTGTTTTGTTTTTTGAAGCATAGCATCACTAAATGGCCCAAGCTTGTCTTGAAGTTGTGATCTTCCTGCCTTGGTGCTTAAGTACTGTGATTACAGGCTTGAGTCTTGTTTTATGTAGAAATTTAAAAGGGCAGAAGCAGGAAGCAGCATAAAGTGAGCAGTCTGTAGCAGAACACAAAAGGCACCTGCATGTGATGGTGCACACCTGTGATCCCAGCACTCCGGGAAGCTGAGACTAGAGGAGTGCATGTTCAAGTCCAGGCTTGGCAACTTAGTGACTTACAAAGACTGTACCAAAATTTTAAAATAAAAATTTCTTTTTAAAATTTGGGGGTGTAGCTCAGGGTGAAGGCTCTGGTTCAATCCCCAATACTACAAAAAGTAAAAGTATAAAAGCAGCCTCCAGGCAGGATTGTATGAAGCCAGACTTCGAACTTCCTCATGTGTCCAGTTGTTTTCGTGTAAGCAGCATCAAAAGACAACAAACAGGAAAGTGTACAAATCTATGGAATCTGCATCCAAATCCGAGGACACAGTGTTACCTGAACCCCAAACCCTCTCTGCCTCCTCTCTGCCGTCCTTCCTGTTGAGGGTCACTAGAGTCCCAGCTGCTATCTCATAGATTAGTTTTGTCTGCTGTGAACTGTGTGTAAGTGAAACTATAATGTAATATTTCTGTGTCTGCCTTCTTCAGTCACTAATTTGCAAATTTGATCCATGGCATAGGTAGTGGCAGGTGGTTTTCATTCTGGTAATAGCCTATTGCCTAAAACCCAGTTTCTCGCCTGTTCTGTGGCTAATGGACATTTTAGTTGTTTCTAGTATATGACTGTTAACGTTTGTGTTGCTGTGATCAATTTTACATATACTTATCCTTTAATAAATATTTATGTATCTTATCCTCCAGGCAGGATTGTATGAAGCCAGAAATACAGTATTACGAAAGGGTATGAAATAAAAATGCAGTTTATTTAGAAAAAGCAAAATGATGTACATTTAAGTACAAGGACAGAACAAGGTTGGCTAGTCCTGCTTGAGGGAGTAACTAAAAGGAAAACAGAATGAAACCGACATCTTTTGTGACTTCTATATCTCCCCTTAAAATTAAATTAATTTTAAAACAAATAGTAGAATTTGTTCAGTGATTCATGTCATTGACTAATTGCTTTGATATTTAGTCATAGGAACAGGTGAAAGAAGGGAACTCCATGTGCTCAGATTGTTCCTCCTGTGACAGAGCACACAAACCAGCTTCAGCCTCGCTTGAGACGTGTTGCTGTGCTCCGAGGTCCATGTTGTGTGTTCACAACAAGGCTTCCCATTCTGTGTGGCGAGTTTTTTTTTTTTTTAAACAGGGTCTCGCTTTGTAGTTCAGGGTGGCTCTGAGCTCACTGTGTAGCCCTGGCAAGCCTCAAATTCACAGCAGTGCTCCTGCCTCTGTCTCCTGGATGCTGGGATTACAGGTGTGGCCACCACTTCCACTTGGCTTCCCATTCTGAAGGAGTTCAAGTCTGAGAGTCATAATAATTAAGTTTCTGTTCCTGTGTAACTTCTTCCTAGAAGAAGACACTGGAAAGTTATAAATATGAAACATATATATTTAGAAAAATAATTTTGAAGGGTAAAATATCACAAGTAGTTTTTTATGCTCATTATATTACTCAGTTGTAATACTGGGGATATGTTTAGTTTAAATGTGTGCTTAAAATTAATTTCCTCTATTTCATTTTAGCTCCATATATTTCACTCATTGAATAAAAATATATTTGCATCTTCTGCATGTGGCAACAGGACAAAGAGCACAGGATACTGGATGGTAAACAAGGTGCAGACTCGACCAGAAAATAACTTGCAGTTGAATGCAGGTCATGGGGAGGTGGAGGTGAACGGGAGTCTGTCTGATGCCCTTCCCTTTTGGAAACACCCCATTTCCTTTCTCTTAGCCAGTCACAGGGTCACTAGGGTCACTCACTAGTGGGGTTTTTTTTGCATAGCAACATGAACCAGGAGCTATAAAACGTGCTCTGGCTCCATTAGCTTGGACCACTCTCAAATGGTTTGATGGAGACCCCACTCACTCCTTTATACCAGCAAGGGATACAGTATTGGTTTCCTGAAAGAGCTCAGGCTTGTCTGGGCTACATACTGAGCTCAGGGACAGCCTGAACTACAAAGCGCGGGACCCTGTCTCAAAAAAAAAAGTGTAGTGTAGACAGACCCCTTGAGAGTAATTCTGGAGTCCCAAGATGTGGGTGATGTGTCTCTATTGTGGCAACTGGAGAGAAATTATAAAGCAATGTTTCATGCTAAAGTACAATTGTCTGTGCTGAGAACAAGGAAAGTGAGAGTCTGTGAAACACCCACCATGTATTTATATTCTGATATGGATGGCATGACTACACACTTACTCATTTCCCAAGTATTGCATCCTGCATTGGGGTAAGACAGATGACAGTTAACTAATTAAGAACCGGACGACCCAACAATGGTAGAAGTTTGGCACAGTTCAAAAAGTGGGTGCTGTGATAACATTCTTGGGAGCTACTTTACGTAAGGGAGTCAGGGAAGGTGATATTTAAACCTTGGAGAAGGCCACACGGAGACAGTTCCAGGTGTAAGTGCTCAGACACAGGGCAAGCTCTGTGGCTGGCTTCCTTGAGCCACACTCATGGGAAGAAGGCTGGTGTCCACGCCTGGAGGGAGGGTGGAGTAAACTATGTCGCAGAGATGACACAAGTGTGATCTTGTGGGTGTTTTTGAAGCAGTTTGGTCGCTCTTTTAAGTGCAGTGGAAAGCCACTGGAGGGCAGGAGGAGGGGCATGAGTTGTTTTTTTTCAAAAGCTCACTGACAGGGAATGTGTGGGAAGCAGGAGTGGGAGCTCAGTGTCATCACAGAGAAAGAGCGATTGATCACCAGTGGTAGTGGCGAGCTTAAGTGGCAGCCACGTGGATGGGGCGACGTAGAGAATCCCTGCTGTGAGGCGGGCACCGGAACTACTGTGCCAAATTCCCAGATCAAGAATCCCAGTTACAGAACCTGACAAAGGATCGACTCAGAGAGAATGGAAATGATCTTTAAGGCATACATAGTTTGGTTCTTGCATTTGAGAAATAGGTGAGAAGAAGTTTAGGATGAGAGAGTCTAGAATTTTACTTGGTTTGTGTTGACATGCATGCAGGTCTGCATACTTATGTGGAGTCATGAGTCAAGCATGCAATGTCAAAACTAAATATAAAGTTTTGAGCACCATTGACATGGGAGGTAGTGCATAAAACTCCTGGGTTGTTAAGAATACTTACATAAAGGGTTTGAGAAAAGGAGAGCCATGACAGGACCTGGTACTGCCCAGCATCCGACATCACACAGAAGAAGAGGAATGGAGTGGATGGGGGAAGGTGAGGGCTCTGGGAGGACAACCAGGAGAATATGGTGCCTCAGAAGCCGCAACAAGTTGCACCTGGGAGAACATAACTGGGTGTTCCCAGGTAGGAGAAGAAAAGTGGTGACACAGGGCCATCACCAGGGGCTGTGATCCTGATCCTGCAGCCCTGGAGAAGCAGTTACCGGAAGCCCAGGAAGACTTCAGGCTCCTCCTGCTGTCTCAGCTTCCCTCTGTTTCTCATCGTTCACTTTGACCTAATTCTCATTCTTATTCAGAGTCTGACTCGCAAAACCGTAGAGTTTTTTAGACTGCTGAAATTGCATGTGTCACAACTCAGTATTGCCAAAAAACTGATGTGAAATGCCATCATCTTGACCAAATCTAATGTGCAAAACATGATGCAAGAAAATGAGCCTTGATAGAAATAGTGGTCAATGACAAAATTCACTGAAGCATAAATGAAAAAAAAATTGACATCATAGTGAGTATAGTATGATAGATGAAGCAAATATTCATTAAAGTCTTTCAAAAAGGATGAATTCACCTCTATGAAAATAATTTCGATAAAAATGAAAACAAAAATTGGAAATGATTCCATTGTACTCGATATTTAATTAAGGAATTAAATTAGCTTAATGACATTTACTCAAAAAACGATTGCCTTGATGATGATTCTCCAGTGTTGATCTAAGTCTGGTTGGTGTTTGCAATCCAGGCATCTGGCATCCACTGGCAGGGCCAAAGCGTGTCTGCTTCCTTGATCGTCTCACTTTGTGCAGTAACATCACGACTACTCATGTGAAATGCAAGGACCAGTGGCTGTTCCGAGAGGCGAAGTCCCTTGGAAACCGTCCCTTAACCGGGACTTCCATTGGGAAAAGTGTTTGCTTCTGGTTTCTGCCTTTACTGTCTCAACTAATACTATGAATGTTGGAGAGAAACTAATTGGTACAGCATTTTACTTGGGAAGAGTCGCAGATTTCTTGCCTGAACAAGGACAATTTTTGAATTAGTGTGATCTGTAATAGTGTCTTTTCAGCAGAAATAATTCTCTTTAATATGCTTCTGTTTCTTCATTTTCTTTTTTTTAAATCGTATTTGTTTGTGATTGAAGTTATGTTAGTTAAATTCAGTTCTGCACTGGTCTCTAAATTTAGTAACAGGCTTCAGCGTGTGTACCTGTCTGAGCTTTAGCAGGTTACTGATTTCTCTAACCCTTCCTCGGCGCTCAGTGGAGCCAGCGACACACACACCTGTGGGTCACTGTGAGGATTAACTCAGATAAAGACTTGCAGTACCCTGGTTTATAAATTGGTTCTCAGTAAATTGTAATCTTTACTGCCGCTCCTGTTCTAGTGTGGTGCACGTTTTCCATACATGTCGCACAGTTCCTCAGGTCCTTGGTGTTAATGACCGACCCCTAGCTATGTGGGAAGCTTCTCCAGGCAAGGCTCCTGTGCTCATTCTTTATGGTGTTCTTGCATCCCTCTGCATTAGGCATAGCAGAAAACAGCTGGCTCTTCCTGACTGGGCAGCTGCGGAGTGCTTGCGAAGGAGTTGTTTAAAGAAGGCGCGAGGGACACCTGTAAGGGAATGACAAACTCTGAATCTCGCAGCGGCGGGATGAAGAGGCAGTGGGGGACACATAGTGACGAACTTGCCACTGAACAGGCCGGCCTGTGTGAACAGCTTTCAGGCTGTCACTTGGCAACCAGGGAGCCAGAGGAATAACAGCGTTCCAGGCCCTCGCTCCCCGCCCTCTGATCTGCAGTCTCTGCTCACCTGGTCTCAGCAACAAGGCAGCAGCGAGGCAGCCCTGAAAACTGTACGCGGTGTCCGCCTCTGCCTACCAGTCGGGGGCTGTAACAGTGGCTGCTCTTTCATGGCTGTGCTGATTGGCGTTTGTAGAAGGAAAGAGAGGAAAGATCTATTGAAGACAGTTTGCCTTTCAGTAAAATTAAGAAAAGTCCCATGTAGGCATGGTAGAGTACTGGTAAGATTTAGAAACATGTGCGCGCGCGCACACACACACGAATCGTGCCTTTGCCTCTGCCTGTGTCCTCCAGGTGGTCACTACATGACTTAGCCATTGTCCTTCTCTGAGAAAGGGAGATTGTGAAAAGCAACGGCATGGGTCCGTTTTTTCACCTCCCAGGACTGCGGATTGAATCCAGGGTTTTGCACTGAGAGAATTCCCAACTCCTCTCTATTATTTTTGAAACAGTTGCTGAGTTGTCTGATTGGTCTAGAACTTGTGGTCATCCTCCTTCAGCCTCTCAGAGTGCTGATATTAAAGGCTTGTTCCATGTGCTTAACTCATAGGTTTCTTTTGAAGATTAATAACAGGTTATGTAGATGATGTCCAGCACAGAAAGAATTATTGAGAAGTAGCAAATTAATTCTCTAAACCAGTAGTTCTCAACTAGGGTTAGTTTTCACCTCCCACCCCTTCCTGGGGAATATTCCTACAGTGTTATGTATTTTTTAAAATCCGTGTTCCTTCTCTTTCCTTCCTTTCTCTCTTCTTCCCTCCCTCTCTCTTCCCCTCCTCCTCCTCTTTCCTCTCCTTTGCTCTCTCTCACTATCTGTCTCTCCTTATCTCCCCCCCCTCTCTGTATTTCCCTCCCTCCCTTCCTTTCGTAGTCCCTCCCTCCCTCCTACTCTCCTCCTCCTCCTCCTTCCTCTGTCTCACTTTATTTCTGTGTGTCTCTGTCTGTCTCTCTGTCTCTCTCTGTCGTCTCTCTCTCTCTGTCTCTCTCTCTGTCTCTCTCTCTGTCTCTGTCTGTCTCTCTGTCTGTCTGTCTGTCTGTCTGTCTCTCTCTCTCTCATAGTTGTAAAGCCATTGGCTTCCAGCAGGTAGAAGCCACAGACTCAACTCAGCATCCCCTTGTTTCTAGGACAGCCCTAGATGGTAATGAACTGTCAGGTCCAAATTGTGAGCAGTGCACAGGCTGAGAAATCTTGCCCTAATCTCTTCTCTGTGCTTCCTGCTCTGGCCTCTGCATTCCTTGTACTAGTTGTTAACACCTATGATGACTGTATTAGTTCATCATTTAGCATCTATACACTTGAGACTTTTCCATCCCCCTCATAAGAAGAGGACACATTATGTATGTAGCACTTAAGTGCTGTTACTTTGTCCTTTCCATATTTAAAATACATAAATCAGCACAAAATAAAAACCACTGGAATAAGTAGTAATCTGAGCTACAGTTACTCAGTATTAAAGTGCGTAGGTCAAGCACAGGTTATGAATTCGCCAGGCAGCAGCAAAACAGAGCTATTTCTGGGGCATTTCAAGCCCAAAACAGAGCTATTTCTGGGGCATTTCAAGCCCCCAGGGGGCAGTATATCTAAGTACATTGCATGTCTGCAGCGTCAGCCCCTGCCGAGGCTTTCCTGTAGGAAACCGAGGCCTCAAACAAACTTGTGAAGCTAATGAGTCCGAACTAGGTCAGTGGAATTAACCATGAATTTAAATAAGAACTGCCTCACGTGGTTTGCAGTTTTTCCTCTCTCCACGCTTTCCTGACCCCCAGCTCAGTCCCTTTCTCCCCAGAGCTGTCACCCCAGGTAACAATGTGGCCTTCTGTGTTTGGACTGTGGAAGTTACCAGAGTGGCATGTCCCTCACCTGCAAAGCGGCTCTGGGTCTTCGCCACTTCTTCCCTCCAGTGTCAGAGAAGAGTGGCCCCCACTCTCCAGCCCATTCTGTCTGTCCACTCATTTATCAAGTCGTTACTGCCGCCCTGCGGGGGGAATGGTGACACTCACAAAGTAAGCGGACAGCAAGTCCTTTTCCACCAGGGTGTAGGTGAGGAGCCTGAGGGGAAGGAGTGTAGAGTCCCTCTCGGGCCATCTCGTCAGGGAGGATCCCTCGGAGAGGTGACTGAGGGGAGAGCCAGGAGGTGGGAGAGGTGTAGCAAGCACCGTGCGGGGAGGAGGGCCGGCGTGTGCACATGCCCTGAGCAGGGGGAGCTGGACGTGAGCCCAGCGTACAGGCCGGTGAAGGAGGAGGCTTCGCTGGTAAGAGGATGGAGATAAGATCAGCAGAAGAAAACGGGGGCTGGAGATGTAGCCCAGCAGGGCAGCGCCTGTCTGGCAAGTGCAAGAGTTCGATCCCTGGAACCAGAAATACAGTGTGGTTAGGGAAGCGCTTCAAGCAATCCTGAAAGCCCAGTGAGACGGAGGAGGAGCACCTGCAGGATGGTGTGCAACAAAGTAAATAACTGTCAAGAGAAAATTCACAGGAGCCGGGCTGGGCATGTAGCTCAGTGGCACCGTGCCTGCCTCTAAAGTGGAATGTTCTGAATTCATTCCCCAGTATCAGGGAAAAAGCAGTTCTCATGAGTAGTAATGGAAGTAGTGTGACATTGTAGAAAGAACTTAAATTTTAGGGTTCGAAATCTCCAAACTCAAATCTCAATTTTGCCTCGTCTGACCCTACACATTTTTGTTTTGCTTGTCTCTGAGCTTGTTGTCTCATTTATAAAGTAGTCCTACCTCAGGACCTTTGTGAAGACTTCAGACAATTCCTGCAAATTTATTAATATTATCACACTAGGACTGCTAGATTTTAAATTTTGAACCACAGATTTGATTTAGAGCTTCCAGGTGGCCAGAACACAACAAAAAAGTTGGGAGATTGATCTGGCTCACAAGAGCTTGGAAATTTCCCCAAGACATGATTACTTGGGAAACTTACGCATGACAAATATTTTTTTCAGATCTTCATTGAGGCTTCTCTGAGAAATTGCTTTTAATATAAACAGTAAGACAAGATAACTATAAATCCTTGTACAGATTTGTTTTAAACCATTCAAAGTGAGCCAAGGTCAAACGACCAAAAAGTGTTTGTGAGGCAAGAGTTGTCTTTAATTCAGCCTTACATCTTCCAACAAAAACTCCTACATTGCCAATGGCATTTGCTGAGTAATCAACTGTTTTTCTTATCTTATAGACATATGTTTAACAAGTGCTCATGAAGCATCCTTTCAGTTAAACCCAAGTTAGTGTCATAATATCCATGTTACAGGTGAGGAAACTTGGACTCAAAATCTAAACCTAGCTGAGTTCTTTCTTGATAGAACCAGGACTGCAGCCAAGACCCAGGTGGCTTACTGAACTCTGCCCTTAGTTTGTACAATGCTCTCAACAAATGTAGCTAAACAGTGTATTTCTCTGGAAGGAAAGGGGCTTTTTTAAATAGTGATACAAAGAAGAAAAATTAAATTGGGAGCTCTAGGTGTAAAATTTGTTTTACTGCTAAGTCGTCAAAGAAAATGTTTTGTAATGGGTTTTCTAGGAGAGATGTTATAATCTGTTGTGTTGCTTTATTCCAGACTACTTAACTAAACTGATGTAGCTTTAAAAGGATCTTAAGAAATATATTCAGCAGAATGTGGCAGTGCAATACAACCCCAGAAATGTATGGGTGGCTGTGGTTTTGAATTCTGTGCTTTCTAAACCAGCAGAAGTAAGGGAAACCTGCCCCTTGTGTTAGCAAGAATCACACAAATTCCGATTTGTAACTTAGGTATAGTTCTATATTTAATTGACCAGCTTAACTAAGATCTTGTAAACACGAAGTTAAGTGGCATTTGAAGTATCTTTTTAGTCAACTTAATTTTCGTGTTTCCACATGATTCTAAGCAAGACTGTGATAAGTTAGTCATAGTTCATAGAGTAAAGTAAAATGCTTGGTGCTTTGGAAGGGTGTGGTGTCCCTGTATCACACAAGGACTTTTATTCAGCAGAAAGACCTTCATGCTTATTTTCAGCAGTTTCTGTACCCAAAAATGATGAGAAGGATACTTACCAGGCAGTGTGCAGGGTGAAACTTTATTCTATTTGGGAACTAACTAGTAAGCATGTTTGAAGACCTTGGACGCTTACAGGTGTCACAGAACTCCTGTGTCTGAGACACAGGGCTGTCCTCCTCAGAAAGGAGGGTGCAGTACCTCCCACCTTCACTGGCTCCTGGGTTACTCATGTGGGGGCCTAGAGGAACCCAGGCAGGTGGTGTGTTCATGATGATCTGTTCACAGCTGAGGAGCCCCCACCTTACGAAACCTTAGTGTTGAAAGATGTAGCAGACATATCTGCCCAGTCTTTTCCCTGAGGGAGACATCATCCTTATGATCCTGTCCGCCATCTGACATGCAGAGAAGATGAATCTCTGTTTTCTAAGATATTTGGCACGTACACATCTTTGGGAGGATGGTCAAGAACAGAAGCTGTCACAGAAATGTGGGCACATAGTGCAGAACTACTTAACAGTGGCAGTGGTGGTGGTAAACTACCATTTAATGAGCTCCTCCTCCTCAGACCCTCAGCCAAGCCCTTTGCATTCACAGTGTCATTCAATGCCATTGCAGCTCTAGAAGTGTACAGGGTTGTCTGTGTGCATGTGACACAGCTGAGATCAGAGAGGTTCAATTACTTCCTTGGAGTCGCGCACAGAAAGTGGAAGAGCCAGTGATTTGTGTGATTTCACACTCCATGCTCTGCAACCTAACATTAGCTTGCTGCTTTACAGATATATTAGTGTTGAGTAGACCTTATAGTGAAAGCAAAATGTTACAGAAACAGAAGCTGAGTGTGATGACATACACTGGTAATCCCAGTTAGAAGGCTGAGGGAACACCCAGCCTGGATAACCTAGTTAGACTCTGTCATAGATAAAAGTTTTAAAAGGCTGGGGATATAGCTTAGTGTTAGAGGATTTGCCTTTCATGCATGAGTCCCTAGTACGCCCACACAAATTTAGAATATACCAACATATGCCAAAAAATGACTTAATAAGTGAACTTGTATTAATCAATTTTCTCTTAGGTAACAGATACCCAAGGTAACCATTTTTTAAAGAGAGAAAGTTTATTTGGGGTCGTAATTGTAGATTTCCACTCATTGTCAGTCAGGCCTTTGCTTTAGACTGTGGCAGTACATCATGGCAGAAAATACTTTCACCTTACAGTGTTCAGGGAGCAAAAAAGAGAAAGAAGAGACCAGGACCTCACAACTTCCTCAGGAGTACACCCCTAGAAAACCAAAGACCTTCAGCAAGCCTTACCTCTTAACATCTCCTCCACTTCCCAGAGCGCCAGCATGTGGACGGGGCCTGTAACACGTGGCCTCGAGGAACCTTTCATACAGACTGTAGCATTGGGAGAGTGAGTGCCAGGCCCAGATCTGAAGGGCGGAGTCTAGCCTCAGAGGGCAGATGCTGTCTCAGCAGCCTGTGTTCCCATTACTGAGTGGACCAGTTCTGTATTTGACCTTTTTATCTTGTGTTTAGAAAATGCTTAGCTCCTCAGAGCCTGCAGGATGGGCATCAGCAGGGACGTACTCTGTGAAGTGCTGTTCTCCTGGGAAACGTGGGTAGTTGGACAGCATGACCTACATATGCAGATGACCATCGCGAGTGAATGCTAGAAAATGGCTCCTGGAAGGCTGGGCCAGCAGGTGTGTAGGCTGACCCCAGGAGCCTGGTGATGTGATGCCAGTGTGGCTGCTGATATCTAAAGAAATGCATAGCTGTGGGTTCTTCGGAATCTGGTGGCTGCTGACTCGAGTCCTCCATTCATTGATTGACCAGGATTCTTAATGTCTACATCTCTGTTCATCCTCTAGTGGAAGTTCCGACAAGAATGCCTGTTGTCAGGGTACAGAGCAATACAAAGGGAGCAGTGCAGAAAACAGGAGAAAGATCAGGAACAGGGGACTTGTATCTTAAGGACATAGGAGGAAACATGCAGAAACACTTGGGCTGAACTGGGAAGATGAGTAGAAAGTTGATCTCCACAGTGATGTGCCCCATTGCACTGGTCTAAGTGTGGGATGTTTAATTTTGACTCTTAACTTGTGTACTATCACTTGTGTCTTTCATATCTGTTGTGGTGTTCACAGTCACAGTCTCAACCTTGGAACTCCACAGATGTCCAGTATTTGTTGAATGAAAAGATGGATGTTAAACAATGAGTTTGCTCGCGTTCTTGAAAATCAAATTGTGTGTGTTCACGTGTGCGCGCATGCGTGTGTATGTGTGTGTAACATTTATGATTTCAAACAATTATTTTGTCTTGGCTTTCTTTCAGAAACCTTTTCAGTTTGCCTGTATGGCAGTACGCTGCCTGTCTTCTAAACCAGGCGCAAGGCACAGTGAGTTGAGAATGACTGGCTGCGTCATTCATTATTTATTAAATATTTTCTCTGTGCATCTACTGCATCCGCAGGGCTGGGTGTTGAGGAGTTACACAGATGCCAAAGCTCTTTCCCAACTCAGGAGGAAATAAACACAGCCATCGGCCAGAATGTGCAGGTCACGATGTGGAAGAAAGAACAGAGGGAGGAGTCACTACTCCTCCGACAATAACAGCAACAACAGAAATTTAAAGTGTGGTTTCCTGGCTATTCCTTGAGAAAACCCATACTGTAACACAAAATGATTTCTCTAGGAAGAAAACTTCTGGGCTGGATGGTACAGATTAACTTCGAGCACTGAGTACTTTCCCAAGTCTTTTGATTTCTCTCATTTCATTCCCCCTCTTTTGTTTTCCTCCTGAAAGATAAAAGAAAAATTATGCAGTTGGTGAAATTGTAAACATAGCATGCTTACTGTTTTGAGAAATATGATGAGTTATGCTTAGAAATATCCTATTAATTTAACTTGTAAGGTGATTGCTAAATGTTAATGGGAACTTGGCCTTTTATAGGAATGATTTATTCAAAAAATTTCTGCAGTATATTTTTCAATTTCAGTATTCCCTACATCTATTTAAATTTTTTTTTTCTCTGCAGCACTAAAGTATCTGAGTTTGTTCAGTATTCTTGCTTATCCTCGAATATGCTGATCTTCAGAGACTATAAAATATTTATGTGAGTTATTTATGTTGAATCAGGAATGGTTTCCAATCAGAGTGAAATCATCTCTTAGTTTAAGAAAGTGATGCCAGTACAAAAAGAGTTGAGGGGCAGGGGATTTAGCTCAGTGGTTCTGGCATCTGTCTTGCAAGCGCAAGGACCAGGGTTCGATCCCCGGTTAATCACATATAATACTGGGCATGGAGACTCTCGCCCAGCAGCAATCAGTACCATATACCACAGTGCCAGGTGTGGTGGCTCACGCCTGTAATCTCAGCACTCAGGAGGCAGAGGCAGGAGGATTGCTGTGATGTAAATTTGAGGCTGAGCTCAGGGCCAGCCTGAACTACAAAGCGAGACCCTGTCTCAAAAAGACAAACAACAAAAAAAAAAAGAGTTGCAGTTATGGCTAGACCTAAATTCTCTCTGCTGTAGGCCTCCCCTAGAAAAAAATTTATAATGTCATTTTAAGATATCATTTGTCTTTTGATGTAACTGCTACATGGACCTCATTCTTTTTCTTAACTTGGCCAGGTCCAAATTGCTGCCCTACAGGAGCTCAGGAGAGGAGTATTTTTCAAGAATATTTGTTTAAGAAGTATCTAAATTGTTTGCTACTTTCTCTGTGTAATCTTGTATTCCCATGGATTTGTTTTATGGACCTGATGTTTGTTTCAAAATGCATTCCATTTCTACTTTATTGAGCCCATTTTCCACTTGGAGAAGTTGAAGACCCAATTACATGATATATGCAAATATGTTGCCAGGGACCCATAAAAAATGATAAGAAGTAGAACTTCACCAAAGCCATGTCCAAGTGTCAGGTTATTTCTTAAGAATCATGGAGTTGGTGCTCACTGATAGTTATCACCATGATAGTAATGTAGTAGCTTGCATGAAATGAGTGCTTTTTGCATTAATGCATTTTATTTCTTTAATTATTGAAGCAACCATGAATGTAGATATTATTATTCCTGAAAGCTGATTTTATTCTTCCATGTTCACATAACTGTACAAATAAGTAAATAAATATAATTTTGAAAAGACCACATCACTGGGAATTGCAAAAATATGAAAAACAGCCATTTGTGACACCAGATGTGCACTTTTAACTACTACAATTTACCACATAAAACACAGTCATTCAGAAACTGGTCAGGGAAAATATTTTGTATGATCTTTTAATGTCTGCTAGATCACCAGCACCTAATATTTAGCTGGATCAGTATTGGAACCTAAATGTTTCCTGGCTTCCATTCCCCTGTAAATTCAGTGAAACACACACTGAGCCATTAACCTTTTACTTCTGAATTTAGAGGAGTTTATTTCTAAAGTTCTTTTGAAAAAATATTTGCACAAATCACCACTTTCGTGTATTTGTGAGTTCTCAGGTTGAGCACACCGAAAAAAACAAGGCAGCAGATTATTCAAATAAAGAAGTCATCTGATTGAAATCACAGTAATTGCTTCATTATTTAGCAGAGACCTTGTCTACAGGAAACTCCAGAGACAAGTAGAGGCTAAAGTAGGATTACAGTACACATGCAATAATTTTGCTGAATTTTAAAATGCAGCTGTGTTAGTCCCTTGGTGATTCTGGTAGGTCTTTAAGATACATGGATCTTCAGAGGACGTTGGGAAGT
This sequence comes from Petromus typicus, assembly GCA_004026965.1. Taxonomy (NCBI): domain Eukaryota; kingdom Metazoa; phylum Chordata; class Mammalia; order Rodentia; family Petromuridae; genus Petromus; species Petromus typicus. The sequence continues at coordinate 22,740 of PVIR01015621.1, forward strand.
GAGTAACTCTCCACAAGTGCTGGACTTCTCATTATCCGCACAGTAAAGTGCCTGCTTATCTTAAATTCTACAGGAGTTTGTCCTAAACTAAAGAAATAGGGATTCAGCCCCACAAAAGAATCAGAGAAAAAGTTGAAGAAAAAAGGATGAGGATGTTAATGGTAATAGTGCCTATGTTACATTTACCATGTGCCAAGGATTGAACTGCAACTTCACCCACGATGTCTTTTAGTTTGTACAAAAGTCATAGTGAAGACAATATTCATATGCTTATTTTACAGACATACTGAGTGGTAGAGAAGCCACGTTATTGTTTCAAGGTCTTAGAGCCATGGGCCAGTGGATCCAGAGTTCAAACTCCAGCAATCTGATTGCAAAATGGAAATCCTTAATCCCAGTTGTCCCTGTGGGCCCTAAGCTATTTTGAACGTGTACTCCATCAGTGAAATATTTTTTAAGACACCTTTCTTTACACTTACTTATCATAGTTGGTTCTAATACACTATGTATGTAAAAGAACATGTAGAAAAAACAAACTAAAAAGGATGAACCGAGGATGAAACAGTATCTAGGTTTTATTATGTTTACCAATGGAACAAAAATATCTTTGTTGTTATGAAAAGATAATGATAATTCCTATGTTGGTGAAAGAAATATTTTGACTATGGTTTAATATTTTTGACAATTTTAGGTTAATGCTTTGTGGGTTAGGTACACTCAAGGATTTGGTTTGGTTTTTCTGAGGGTTTTTTTGGTTTTGTTTTGGTTTGATTTGGTTTTTTTCATGGATTAATTATTATTTTATTAAACTGATAAATCCAAAAAGTGAGCTTGATAAACTGGATAACAATGGAAGAATTTTGTTTTTTACCATACTTGATCATAACTGAAGATGTGTTGGACAGACCCTTGGATCCAAATGGAAGATAAACATCACTGACTGTGCTTTTGAAGTCTGGATATCCACATTTCAAGTCTGCCTTCCAGTTACACTAAGAGATTTTTAATTTATAAGTACAGTAAATTATAATCTTTTCCACTGTCGATCTGTTGCTGTTACTCAACAAAAGCTACATCTTCTTTTTTTTTTTTTGAGACAGGGTCTCACTTTGTAGTTCAGGCTGGCCCTGAGCTCAGCCTTGAACTCACAGCAATCCTCCTGCCTCTGCCTCCCGAGTGCTGGGATTACAGGCATGAGCCACCACACCCAGCACTGTGGTATGTGCTCCTGATTGCTGGTGGGCGTTGAGTTTCCATGCCCAGCATTGTTGTATGTGGTTACTGGGGGTGGAAACTGGACCCTTGTGTTTGCAAGGCAGGTGCTGGAACCACTGAGCATCCCCAGCACACATCTTTATATTTTTAAGAATATACATTCTAAAACTAGTAGTTCAAATCTCTGATAACTGATCGTGATATTTATAAAAGTTTTACTATTTTTTAAAGAAAGTTTTTGTAAGAACATCAAATATACAGGCACACTTGTATATTACATATTAACAACCATTTCAGAAGGGCTTATACTTTGAAATTTCTGTCTGCATAATGTCATGTTTTTTATAAAACAGTTTATCTTTCTCTCCTTGGTTTTTCATGTCTTGGAAATCTTGATGGCTTCTGAGATCACTAGCCATGTCGGAGAACTGGCCTGCATAAGGCATGCCTCAGTATAGATGATGATTTGTGTGTCAGATTTCACACTGGGAAAGGCTGGCTTCTTGATAGAGTTGAAGAACTCACTGGTTTTTAATCTCTAAGTGTGTGTAGTTGACAATGAGGAAGAGGAATTTTGGACTTTGCTATTTTTTCATCTGTGTTTACCTTCTTAATTAAGTCCAGCTTGATGACAGTGGGCAGGAACAAGAGAGCCAGGCTGGTGTTAGTGGCATCACAGTGCCCTCTTTTCACGGGTCCTCACAGTCTGGAGGAAGACTGCAGTCCTCACCTTGTAAACACCACAGTTCTGTAAAAAGGCATCTCTGTTTTCAACCTCTCCAAAAGAAAACAATAAAATACAAAATGCTGAATAGCAAAAGCCAAGCTCAAAGCATGTGCCATTCAAAAGCGGTTTGTCAGAAGTTCCAAATACAGTAAAACACGTGAAACTCAAGATGTTATGTGATGGAGACTCTGCATGATCACAGTAAAAGTTAAGTTGCTATAAAAGTTAAGTTGCTATAAATAAGCCTGGGCCTTGGCATCAAATTTCTGTCTGCATAATGTCAGATTTTTAGAAAAAGAGTTTGTCTTTATATCCTACAGCTTGACTTTCATGTCTTGGGAAATGTGATGGCTGCCGACCATGACTAGCTCTGTCTAGACATGGCATATTCTTGCCTCAGCCCTTACAAACACCAGCTGTAGATCACTCATTAGAGTCTAAAGTCCTGTTTATTGATTGTGAAGTTTCAAACTCCTATACAGATGTAGGAAGAGTAGAATAACAAACTTTCATGTACCTATCACCCAGCTCCCTGTTGATCACTTCATGCTCAGTTCATTTCTCTTCTGTATCCGTTTACTGAATTATTTTAAATAATTAAATCCCAGAAATAACACTATAACATTTTATATACTTTAATATGAATCTACAAAATATAAGGACCTTGGCAGGTTAGCTTCCTTCCTGCCCCTGCCCCCTTCCTTCTCCCTTTTCCTTCTTTCCTCCCTCTTTCACTCCCTCCCGCCCTCCCTTCCTTCCTCCGTTCCTTTTCTCCCTCCCTCCCTCCCTCCTTCTCGTCACCCTTGGGGCTCTTTGATCACTGAAGTTACCTTTGTACAGGACAGCCAGACCTTTTCTTGATTCTTGGTTTCTTGATTCTATTTGGAGCTACAGATATATTCTGAGGAAGATGGTATTATCAGGAAGACTGTGGTGCATTAAAGACGATTTCTGGGGCTACTTTTCCTCTACTTCAGGATTTGACCTTCAGATAATCTAATTCTTAACTCGATTCATACTTTGTACATGCTTCCAGAAAAAGAAATTGGACCATCGTTCATGGCCAGATTTGACCAATGAATACATCTTCCCCCTTTGGTGCTTTGTTAAAATCTGTGGGTCAAAATGTACATCACTTTTTTTCTTTTTGTACATGAAGTGAACTCACACCATACATTTGGGCATGATGCATTTCAACTAGAATAGTAGCTCCAAAGGGCAGAATATATTTGCTTTTTAAACTACCCATGAATCCTCACTGTATGTGCTTGCTACATAGTGATGTTGAATAAATTGTTGAATGAGCACATGGGTGGGTGGGTGGGGGGATGGATGGATGGGTGGGTTGATGGGTGGATGGATAGGAGGGTAGGTAGATGGGTGGATAGATGGATGGTGGATTGGGCTCTATCAATTTGAACAATAAATACTAATTTTAACCTTTTAGAAGTGTTTCACTAAAGTCTACTTTGTGCAAGAAAGAGAAATATCTGTTTTGCTTCTTTTATTTCTTTTGTCCCTCATTTGAAATCCTCTGTTTTCTAGAACTTTTCCTTGGTACTGCTCTCCTTGTCTACCTTCAACAAAAGCCCAGAACTCTGAGCAGAGTAATCAGCTGCATGTTGAAAGGAGGAAAAAGAGAGGATGATGACTAAAAATGACACAGCTTTGTAAAAAGCGCCCTACAACTAAAATGTCTCAAACACGATGGTTCTGGGGTTAAATAAGGACAAATTTCAGTAAAATAGATTATAAATTCTTATCTAATCTAGGATTACTATTTTTTATTACTACTTTAAAGAGGCAGCCTTCCGAAGGTAGTCCCTGAGATGCAAAGATTTGGAACACAAAACCTCCACACCACCCTTGCCATCTTGCTGACTGCTCAGCTTTGGGTACTGACTTCCATGGACATCTTGGATCTCTCCACTTGCCATCTTCCCTGAGTGTCAGGGTATGTTCTGGCCCATAAGCATCTTAGTTTTTTTGCCTTCTAACAAAGCCTGAACTTGTTCTTTTATAATATTTCTCCCAACTCATCTCCTTTCTGTTTTTGCTTCAGGATTCTTGTTTTCTATGCTAGTGTCAAATATGTCATTACTGCTTCTCTTGCTTCTCTTTCAGAAGCCCAAGAGATTGAATCAGTGCATTTTATCTCCCTGGGTTTCCACACCCTCCTCAGAGCTTCCTGAGCTGAGGAGGAGGTTGGTGTTAAAGTGGCTTCTGTGCCTCTAAGTGGAAGTACACCAAAGAAGTGAGTGCTGACCTGCCCCCAAGTTCACCTTGTCAGCAGATTCACTGCTTTTGTGTTTGACAGCAGCCAACTCAGCTGCCAGAGAATCGAGGGTTTTTCTGCCCTGAGCCCTCAGCGCCGCAGACATTCTTGAGAGAGGCTGTTATGTCTGGCCCGAGACCAGCCTGCTGGTTATGTTCAGGAGAGGACAGGAGCATGTGTCCATTTGCCCTGCAAGGCGTGTGTCCTGCCATGCAAGGTCAGTCTCAATAGGTCCCATTCGCAGCAGAGGTCTGAGTCATGGATCGGGAAGTGGAATGGACCCAAACAAATGTCAGCCCAGGGTTTCTGTAAAATATGGAGACCTGTACACTGAGAGATGGATAAGGATTAATGCTTATGAACTAGGGCTTATCTGCCTAACCCTATAAGTTTTTTATGTACTGTTAAAATACATTTTTCACAAAGTTAAAAACACCACACACATATATTCATATATATATACATGTATATATGTGATATTTATCAAAGGTTTATTCAACCCATTAATAAAAAGAACCAGCAAGACTAAGAATAGCTGGCTCAGAGAGCAACAGTGGGTGAAAAATTATGTTGTCAGTTAGCAAAGGAAAGTTTTGTGAAAATCAGTATTCTGTAAGTTAACTTATAGCTCCATAGAACTTAGGCCATATACAACTAAAAATTGTAAATCAGATAAACTTAGTGTTTACCTAGAGTCAGGCGACTGGAGGCATTTTATTTTTATTTTTAAACTTTAGTGTTTTTCTTATATTCAGTTTACTCTTCAAGAACCTAAGCTGTAAATGTCTACATTCTCATTATCAAGAGAAACAGAGTGGGGCCAGGGATTTAGCTCAGTGGTTCCGGAGCCTGCCTTGCAAGTGCAAGGGCCCGGGTTCGATCCCCGGTAACCACATACGACAGTGCTGGGTGTGGTGAATGATGCCCACCAGCAATCAGAACCACATACCATAGTGACATGCCTGTAACACAGCACTGGGGAGGCAGAGGCAGGAGGACTGCTGTGATGTGAATTTGAGGCTGGGCTCAGGGCCAGCCTGAACCACAAAGTGAGACCCTGTCTCAAAAAAAAAAAAAGGGCCGGGGAGTTAGCTCAGTGGTTCTGGCGCCTGTCTTGCAAGTGCAAGAACCCGGGTTCGATCCCCAGTAACCACATAACAATACTGAGTGTGGAGACTCACGCCCAGCAGCAAATCAGTACCACATACCACAGTGCTGGGTGTGGTGGCTCACGCCTGTAATCCCAGCACTTGGGAGGCAGAGGCAGGAGGATTGCTGTGCTGTGAGTTTGAGGCTGAGCTCAGGGCCAGCCTGTACCACAAAAACAAGACCCTGTCTCAAAAAACCTAAAAAAAAAGAGAGAGAGAGAGAGAAACAGAGTAGTTGAGTTATACGCCAAAGTCATGTAGATCATATAATAGGGTAGGAGAGAGCACGTAGTCATCTTCATTCTACAGCTAGGGCCTTTAAAAATCTTATCCAGCTGCATTTCATGCTGTGTTCATTGATTTAATAAGTATTGAAGGCATGACCACTCTACTTCAGGCATTATGGTAGTTTGGAGATTCAGTAGCAAATAGCTAATGCAAGGTTTATTTTTGTGGTCCTTGTTTTACTAAGAATATGACAAAAAGATTGAATAAGTTTAATAATTTTAATATGATAATTACAGATTGACAAAGAATCATCATAGAAAAAATTATGAAATGTTTTCGGATAAGATCTGATACAATTTCAGATAAAATATTTTATATACCAATATTTTATAAAAGTTATTCATTAGAAAAATTACTTTAAAAATAGGAACTTACATAATAAAACCGTAGTGAGTCCAATTACTATGCAATTTTTTTTCCTTTTCTTTGAACACATAATACAGTAGTGGGAAATACTACAAATTGAAGGAGCTGTGGGAGCAGATCAGCTGGCAGGCTTCCTGGAGGAAGCACAATTCTGTTTGCATTTGATGTTACAATGTGGGAGAGGGAGGGGAAGGCGTTTACTGAAGCTTTGTCCCGAAACACAATCTGTATCTGAGTAGTTGTCTCCCAGCTGCTGTGTCCAGATAAGAATTTTTGATCTTAAAGATGTGAGATGAATGTTCTTGCAATTTTAGCTTCATTGTTCCCAGTTACAAATTATTCAGCAGTGAGAAGATGGAAAGCAGTGGAGAAGTTTGGAAAGTGAGGAAAGTAGAGGAAAGAAGGATGAGAAAGGAGTTTCATGAGCCACATGATATCACATGTGCACCTCAGAATCCCGAATGGTAGTAATATTTAGATCTGGGTGTTAAACATTAAAAATAAGGGCTCGGTTCAGAGATACACTTCTCAACCCATTACAGGCACCTTCCTCAGGAAACTCAAGACCATGAATCGTTTCCATTTGCAGAGAAGAAAATTACCTGCTTCTTGTCTCCATTGGCAGTTCACTTTTACAATTAGAAAATACCACAGTGGCATAAAATATCATAAACTCTTACATCCTAGGAGTTACAGTAGCTCCGCCATCTAACTTGACTCAGTGAGGAATCACTTCTGAATGAGAAAATAGTCTCAAAATCAGGAAACAGCAGCAATAACCAACCTAGCTCATTTATAGAGCCTCTGTCGCTCAAAGTCTGCCTCTTGGTGTCTTCTACCGAGTCCTGGTGTAGCCTTCTGGAACTGCATAAGAAAAATGATCTTTATTTTAATGAAGTTGCTGAATGTTCATCCCATACTAAAGAGAATAAGAAATATCTTCAGTCTGTCATGAAAATACACTAGAGTTCATTCAGTTCATTCAGGCAATACTTCCAGCAGTACGTCTCAGCACTTGCTACTAAAAATGCTTAAGTTTCTAAGGCCTGAGGGAGGAGCTCAGTGGTAGCGCACCTGCTTAGCATATGTAATGTCCTGGATGTGATCCAAAAGTAGGATCCTGAAGTTTTATGTACCTGGGTCCCCACCTACAGACATTCTGGGTCTATGGAGGGGCCACAGGTATTGATATTCTCCTCAGGGTTCAGCAGTAACATTGATTGAACAGAGGATGAAGGTCGTGCTTTTCGTCAGTCCTCTCTCCGATGTCTGTAGTGTGGGGGTTCGGACAAAGGGGTCAAGGCAGTGGGAGGGGACTCAGAAGTAACCTCAAGCAGCATTTGGTTGTGAAGAAAGTGACTGAAAAAAAGAGAAAGGCTTTATAAATGGCACAAACACTGCAAAAACAACAGGGTGTGGCTGGATGGAAAATGAAATTTGAAGCTTAGGATCAATGCTCCAGATGCAGACTTAAAAGCTTATTGTTTCCTGATTACAGCCCAGTAGATCAAAGGAAGGGAGGGGCTTCCTCAAAGTGATTTCAGTAATCTTCCAGAGAGCACTTAGAAGTGTCACCAGTGCAGCAACTCCACATTGCTGTCCAGTGATAAGGCAAGCTGTGTCCCACAGTTTGGAGAAAATCCCTCCTCCCTGTGGTTTCTAAGGGAAATGAAAATTGTTTCTCTGTCAAGCAGACCAAGAGGAATTAAGACTGGAGCCTTTAAAATGTGAATAATATAAAACTGCAGAAAAGAGAATTGAGCCAGTTCAGTGAATCAGAATGCATTTTCGGGTGCAAAAACGTCTCTGAACCCTCTGCACGTTCCTTTCTGGCCACATGACAGTCGATGATGGAACCCAACACATGCCTGGGTCTTTACTATCTCCAACTTGGGAACTTCCGGAAGAGGCTGGGCAGCGCACGTTTCTGTTCTTCCCTAGACATGCTTCCTTCTGCATCGGGCATGCAGCTATCCTTGACTCCCCAAACTTATGTGTGTATTTTTAGAATAGTTCTGAGCTCATAAAAAGATTGAGCAGAAAGTACAGAGAGTCCTCATACACTTAGTATCTGTCCCCATAGTTTCATAGTGATTATAGTTGATGACCTGATATCAATCCATTATTATTAGCTAAAGTGCATAGTTTGTGTTTGGTTTTGCACTTGGGTTTTTTTGTTTGTTTGTTTGTTTTATGTGTTTTGAGACAGGGTCTTGCTTTGTAGTTGAGGCTGGCCCTGAGCTCAGCCTCAAACTCACATCACAGCAATCCTCCTGCCTCTGCCTCCCGAGTGCTGGGATTACAGGCGTGAGCCACCACGCCCGGCACTGTGGTATGTGGTGCTGGTTGCTGCTGGGCGTGAGTCTCCACGCCCAGTATGGTATGTGGTCAACGGAGATTAAACCCGGGTCCTTGCACTTGCAAGACAGGCGCGGGAACCACTGAGCTAACTCCCCAGCCCTGCACTTGGGTTTTTAATACTGTATTTCTAAGTCCCAAAGCACCTCCAGTGTAGTGATTATTTCTTCTCTTTGCCAATCTGGATCCTAAAACTTCTGCCCTGCCCGGTGGTTATCTGACCATTACCTGACCATCACATGGCTGCCCAGAACCGAGAGGGAGTCTGGGAGGAGTACTGGGCTTCTCAGCCTCTGAACTGGGAAGGGGAGGGAGGAGGAGTAAAGAATGCCACTTTCCTGTAACTTCCTAGCCTGAGTGAAGAAGGAGAAGGGAGCATGGGAAGAAGATAAGAGGTGACTGCGAAGGAAAAGCTATCACAGCAGTAACACTTGTGATGCTGCTGTGTACCCCACTCTGTGCCAGACACTAATCCTGTACCTCACACGTGTGGTTGTATCCGATCTTCAGGAAGTCTTACCAAGTAGACAGTTCTTGACCTGTCCAGGGAAGTGTGTAGTGTTGTCTCATGTAGCTGCATGGCGGATGTCCTCTGGAGTGGGTTCTCAGGAAAGAAAACTAAGGAGAGCTCCTTGCTGAAGGTCGCCGTGAAGCCAGGCGCCGGCCCTGGCCTGTTCTGACTCCAGCACTGGGCCTGAGCCCCGCCTTAGAGCACATGCGTGTTTCCTCAGCGTGGGCCGGTTTCCTAGCTCTCCTCGGTGCTGCAGTGAACTGCAAGTGGCCCGCAGTATAGTGAGGATTTGCAGACCCTGGTTAGTGAGAGATGAAACCAAGAGCATGCGCGCAAATAGTCCCAGCAAATGCTACTGCAGCACTTCTGTCCACAGTAATTACCTTTCATCTTTGTAGAATTTCTGCTTTTGGATCTCCACCCTGCAGTTTGGGATTCTGACCTTGATGTGCAGGTGGCTTCTGTGCTATCCCACGCTGGTAGATGACTTCTGTTTTAGGAGGGATCACTCTGTAAGCAGCCAGGCCCATTTGTTCACTTAGTCGCACTGTCAGCGTCAGCAGCTCTGGGCCAATTATTTCAGTCTGTTCCTGCAAGGTCACCTTCTGTCTTCAGTCTTATCTGGACTAGTGAACGTGTTCCCGGAGATAACTGTGTTCTGTAGGTTGATTTCTAGACTAGCTGTTCTTACGAGCTTCTAAGTAGGATTTCATGTACTGGTGCAGTTAGCCAAGAATGCTAGGAAGTTAAAGATGAGTGTGTGCCCAGGCACTTCAGGGAGGGTCTTGGTGCACGACCTGGGGGTCTGTACCTGTGCTGCTCCCCTGCAGGGCTTCCCAGCCCCTAGGAACTAAGCAGCTCTGCTGTGCCAGACCCTCCCACCACGATGTTCGTGTCCTGGAGACAAGCGCGCATGAACTGAATCATCTGAGTGACCCTCTCCTCCTTTATTCTGAGTGCTGGGCCTTGTGTCCAGGGATAGGAGAACTGGCTAAGACATCTGACTCAGGAGCTAAGGTTATACCTTGGTGATTTTATATCTCTGGAGCTTGCTGTTCATTAAGCATTCAATTAGTTAATGTACGCGTTCAACAAACACTTCAAAATCCATTCCATCCCCATTCCATGGCTCAGCTGATACAAAGTGGGTATGGTCTTGTGCTTGTGGAGGCAAGCACAGTATCAAATGCTGAGGGCCCAGGTCCATCTAGAGCACACTGAGCAGTAGGGGGGACACAATATGGGTGCGTCTCAAAGTGTGTGTACATGGATGCCAGTGTAAAGCAGGCCGAGTGGCATGGGACAGCGCAAAGTTGGGAATAGCCAGAGCCAGCTCATGCAGGCCATGCAGCTATAGTTTATGGTGTTCCCTTGTCATCTGAATTTCCCACATGTTGGCATTCCTAAAGTAGAAGGTAGAAAGTCCCAGTGGTGAGAATTAACCTCCATTCTTGGTCTTCCAGGGTTTCCCCTGAGGGTTTGATTTAGCCCAGTTCATCCTCCTTAAAATTTATGAGGTCAGTATTGGCGCCATTCTACAGGTCGAAAAATTGAAGTGTAGACAGTTTTGTTTTGCCCAGTGAGACACAGCTAGAGAGTTGACTGAATAAATGTTATGTCTGTTTAATTAGCAGTGAGAAGAGGGCATTATAGACTGGCAGCTGGCAAAATGCAGACTGAAACACCATTCTGCAGCTTGTGTCCTTGTCCCTAATGCTTCTGCTGCTGGGAGCTTGACCTGTCTGGGGAAGTACATGGGGTGTCATGTAGCTGCATGGACTTGACGCTGAACTTGACAGAGTTAATGTTCCTGATGGTCTTTTCTTTCTTGAGTGCTTCATGTACTGCAATTTCTGTTCTGAAATCCTAAAACTGTTTTCTGTGTGCTTTTCCTTCTCTCTATCCATCTAGACTGCAGGGTCGTCTTTATTCCCTAGTGCCTGGTCCGGCCAAGTGAAAACACAGGTTGAAAGTGTTTTGTTGGCCAGTGAACCCTTAGGTCCCATTTTAGGGGACCAAGCAGTTGGTGAGCACTTAGTAAACATTTGTGACTAAATGATACCATGCGCATTTAGCAAAAAGTCAGGTGATGGACTTGACCTGTGGGAAGGATGCTGCTCATTCAGGTGAAATGTGCAGTGCTTTGTCTTGGTTAAGTAGGCCCTCAGGTTTGTTATTCACTGCAGCTCTAGCCCATCCTCAGATCTCACAGAGCTGGGGCCAACACTGTTTAGAAGGGATTCTGGAAAAGAAATCTCTTCTCTCGAAATGGTTTTGCTTGTCCTGGAGTTTCAGGGTTAGTGGATTCGGTCAGTTGCATCCAACTTGCTTAGAAGAAATTTATGTTTCAGTGTCATTTGTATGACCAAATCAACGGTTGCCTCCTATTTTGGTCCACATGGTTTCAGGTGCCTACATTATAGCTATGATCTTTCTCTCCAGCTCCACTTGTGCCGATATCCCTGGGTCAGAACAGACAGCTTAAACAAAATAGGTAGAATGAGTTCACACCATGCTTTGTGATGCTGCATTGCCCAGTACAGAAACCACACATGACTGTTGATTCCCTCACTGGGGTTACTTGAAACACACAGCATTAAAATACCTCAATAATTTGCATAATGACCGTATCGTGAAAATGCTAATATCTTGTATACGTTGGATAAATAAATTACATTAAAGTTTACTTAACGTGTTCCAATGTGAGGTAGTATTACACATATGACTGACAGAACAGGCATGAGTATAACAAACATGAACCTGACAGGTATCTAGCCCCTTTTATTTGCCTTTCACTCATTCTTCTCCCAATTCTTCCAGTGTTATCAAAACTAACGAAAGCACCCCAGCTGTCATTTATGAACATTCCCAAAACTTTAGGCTTTTTTTTTAAACCTGATCTTAGTCAAAAGTCTGGTTGCACTTAAGTCTCCTATATTTTTAAACTTTGTTCCTGCATGTATTAACTTTAAAGGAAGAATTTTATATTTTTTTATCAACTCAATACACACATTGTGTGTGTGTGTGCATGTGTATGTGTGTGTGTGGTGTACAGCGTGATGTTTTGAAGGACGCAGACCTCGCAGCAAGGCACAGTTACTTCTAGCTAAGTATCTGAAGCGAGGCTGCCTTCACTAGGTTTGTGCGGAACACCCTTACTGTGTGTACCATCCTTTCCTGTAGCCATCATTCTGTAATGCATCAGGAACTGCAGATTTGAAAAGTGAGCGTGACGATCCTGAGCAGCAAGTCATTAGAATCATCAGTATTTCCCAAGTGAGGAACATGGGGGTGAAATAAAATTTATTTAAACCCAGAAAGGTCTTTGACTCCCCTCTGCACCAGAATATGAGACTTTTCCTATGCACTGCACTGGTCAACCAGCGCTAGCAGATTTTCCTTCTGTTGGAAGACTAGTTCTCAAACACAATGACCCATTTTTAATTTTGGAGAGTAACTCTACACAATATGTACCTTTTTCTAAGCTTAAAAATTTTTAACTTTTAAAAGAACAGTTCTAGGTGACATATAAATTTCTATATATATTGGAACTGCTTAGTGGATATCCAGAAATAGCTTATTTTCCGATACCTCATTCTTTCATTTCTGTAATCTGTGGGTTTATTGAGTATCTACCACCTAGCAAGGTGCTCAGGGAGGCCCATCTGTGAAGAAGATGGAAAAAATAGGCTGAGCAGCTAACACGTTCAGTGTCACTAACAGGAATTTAAGCTAAATGATGTGCTGCAGAGTCATACAGCAGAAAGTCACACTACACACTAGGCTGAGGGCTGAGGGCTTCACCAGTGACCCTGAAGGACATAACCAGGCAAAGATGGAGATGAGAATAGGGAGCATCTGACAAGAGTGTTTTCCGAGGAGAGAGAACAAGGAGGGACCGGTGGGCAGGGAGTGGCCCAGAGCCACCTGCTGAGTCCTGCTGCGTCCTGGCTGTCCTGGCCATGTTCCCTGTAACACCAGGACAAAGTTTGAAGGCTTCTGTGTATTGCATCCTGTGGAATATTTCGGCCCCCCCAAGGAGCTTGGCAGTGCTGGGTTTTCTATGAAATACTAGATAACCATCTGTAAAGCTGTTATATGCATTTAAGTTTTAAATAAATCTGTTATGTTTATTAAAATATACATATTCAAACACATTTAATTTTATACGTGTTTGTGTATATTAACAGATGCTACACTCCTTGGGCCCCCACGCCAGAGCTGATACTCGGCTGCCAGGGAGACGTCCCTGCTCCACAGCTGGGGAGAATCATGAGGTTATCCCCCTGTTATTTCGAGTCCTACCATAATTATAGACAACCTTAAGAGCACAGATAAAAGTAAAATGTACCAAACTAGGGAGGCAGTTACATTTTAATATCACAGATGTACTGTTTTTGCTTTCAATATGATATGTTTAACTATGATTTATATTACTTTTATTTGCGGTACCAGGGATTGAACTTGGAACCTTGTGCTTACCAGGTAGGCTTGGTACCACTTGAGCTAAATCTCTGGCTAATATAACTTTTAAATAATGGTTCTTTGTAACACTGGTTGGTCTGTGAACAAAACTTTGTGCAAACTTAAATGACCTTCCCTCAGGAATGTGCAGGCGTCATCAGTACAGAGCAGTTGTGACCTTGTTGGGGTTGGTCCTCACTTTGCCTCTTTTTCTCTTTTTTTACAGATCAGCAAACAGCAGCTGCAGACAGTCAAGGACCGATTTCAGGCCTTTCTCAATGGAGAAACCCAGATCGTGGCTGATGAAGCCTTCATGAACGCAGTCCAGAGTTACTATGAGGTATGGAGTACCATGCAGAAGGCCAGGGCTGCGGGCGCGAGGCGGAGGGTTCTTGGCCACAGTCAGAAAGCACATCTGTGACCTTCTACAGCATCACCCTCCCCAGGCACAAGGCGTGGTAGGGGTTGCACTGTTAAGGAATAGCAGCATTTTTTTAAGGAGAAAACTATGAGTAAGAGCTACTGGCTTCCTGATTTTTATACCAAGGAAGTGTTTAGAATTTTCTTTGGGAGATAAAATATTTGTATGAGATAGATCCTGATAGAATTTTCCATTTTACTGATGATGAGGTTTTCAATACAGTGCTTGCTAGAGAAATTTTAGTTTGGTAAGATTCTCCTCCTTTTGCAAACAGTGAAACATGATTGCGTTTAGCTCTTGTGAAAATGATTGGCTTGCTGCATAATATTTAGTAGTAAATTATCTTTGTTTTTGTGATATTTGTTGGTCCCATCTACAGACTCATTTTATACAGCATTTCCTTAATGAAATTCCTATATGGTGCTATTTCAGAAGTCAAGATAATTTTCATATTTGCTCCAATCCAAGTATTTCTTAATTTTACAAACACTATCCATTAATACCAGTGAACCTCAATCTCAAGGCTTAATCTGATGTGGTGTAATTTCTCAGCTGACCATCGTGGGCAGTAGGAATGAGATTTCAAGTCACAGTGATGTATGGCAGTGAATAATTCGAATATATCCAACAAAAGATTCAGTACAGAAACTACCCGAGTTAAATTAATTTTTCCCTTTTTTATCAAGTTCTGAAAGTGAGTGGGAGAATAATGTGAAAGCCCTTGTTAGGATAGACAGACCCTTATCAATACTTCTGTGTTTACAGTCATTTGCTAGTTTATAAATTTGTAGATTGCAAATCTTAATTAGAAGGTTCATTTGACTAATGATGCAAATTAAAAATGCCATTCCCATCTATTAAGTTTGAGAATTAATAGTTTATCAATGTGCTAATGAGTCTCTGGAAATTGTCATGATATCTACAGTGATCCTGATATTTTCCTTTGCAGTGACTAGTTTGTTAAAAAAGAGTTTCTTTGTTTGCCTTGTGAGGATCTTGCAATTATGGAGTTACTGAATATTTAATGTTAGGATTTGAGTAACATATCAGTGGTAGAGCATTAGTGACCTCACTGCTGTCTTCATTAGTAAAGCTCTAGAGAATCTTGGACTCGCTTTTCCAGGGAAATCAAATCCTCTAAAATGAAGGCTCTCAATCCAGGGATCAGGATTAGCGTTTGCTGGGCAGAGCTCCAAGGTGCTTGGCCTCTGTTTCTTTCCTCCCATTCCCTTCACTCCTCTGGAAAAGCTGGTGCCTCTTTATCCACGACCCTGGGGTTCCAGTGCACTCCCTTTGCCCTCTGTTCTTTAGATCACAAATGATAGGCCCTGAACTCAAACTGGCTTAAATCTGAAAAGAGATTTATCATCTCAAGTAATGTAACAGTCTAGGAATAGGCCTGGTCTCAGCCACTGCTGGATCCAGAGATTCCAGAATTGCTAGTAAGATGGTTTTTTCCCCCTTCCTGCTCCCTA
>PVIR01015622.1:0-37989 GCA_004026965.1 Petromus typicus
AAGGCCCTGCTGCTAAAGAAGCCAAAGTCTGTAGGGAATGATAGACCTGTAAACAGATGATTATATATATGATACAGGGCAGCAAAGCAAAGGCAAAGGTTTGTCCGGAAGCTTTGAACTTGAAGTAGATCCCTAGGAAGGAGTATGCTGAGTGTGTTACCAGTTACTGCACTAGCTTCCCCAGCCTTAGAATGAACACATGTGCATCCAAAGACACAAATTGTCTAGTGCTGCCCTAGCAAAGAGTCCAAGGTAAGAAAGAATTGAGAGTTGGCATTCTAAGAAGCTGCATGAAGACGAAAAATTGCTTGTTTCAGAATCCTACAAAGCTATCCGGGGTATGAGTGGTTCTTTTCAGGAGTGGAGAATAACGAAAGTTTTATATGACACAATGGCAAATATCTCTCTTAGATTTGTTGCTGACTCCATGGAGATAGATAGCTGGTACAATGCTTTTCAGAATTGGGCATCTGACTCATCTTGAAATCATACTTTATGATCAAAATTTTTAAAACTATATCAAAGATTTTTATGGTTCAAAACTTCAGTGGCAAATCTAATTTGATATTGAACAAATTAAATTTCTACCAAGGCACTTTGAAAAACTGAAATGTTGTAACTTACAGCTACACATAGCCTAGGCTCTATATAAATATAATACAAGGAGAATTTTTCATGATGACATGAAATGCTTCTAAAGTTGTCTTGACATGTTGTAATTATTTCTAGATTTCATTAAGCTTCTAGGTACCAATTTCTGTTCTCCCTTTATAGCTTTTGTTACAGTTTAAAAGGGAGCTAAGGACACAGTGGGAAGAGGGTTCGAGAGTTATATTCATGTCCTAAGGCTGCCACAGAAAACGGCCACAAACTGAGTGGCTTAAACAAGAGACATTTATTATCCCACTGTTGGGAAGCCTAGATATGTGACTGGTGTCAACAAGTTGGTTCCTTTTGAAGGATCTGAGGAAAAATTTGTCCCATACTTCTTGCCTGGCTTCTACTGGGGAATACCTGTTGTCCTTTGACTTAAAGAAGCATCATTCTGCTCCTTTTCTTCATGCTCACATGGCAGGTTCTGTTTCCAAAGTTCCTGTTCTTACAAGAAGACAGTGCATCAGCATTAGAGTTCACTTTAATGATCTCATTTGTACTTCAATATTTCTCCAAGCACTTTGCCTCCAAGAAAGGTAGTGAAGGTTTGGACTTTAGCAAACACACTTGGGGAGCCATAATTCAACTCTTAAGAGGAGACAATATTTGTTGAGAAGCTTCTTGATTCCAGACTCAGCCCTAATTACAGTATTCAATTTCTTATTGCTATTTTCTAGTTCTCGTCCCTCCTTTAACAAATATATTATTTTAGCATCTACTGCATACCAGAAACTCCAAGGACAAGAGAGTTCTGTGTGGTTTATTTTTATTTGGGGGCTACATATTTTAATATTTAGTTACTGGTTAAAATTAAAAGGTTAAATGGAAACTAAGGAGAAATAGAAAACTTTTTTCCAGATTAACAGCCTGAAGTATCTAAGTTACTTATATAATAAGTATGTACGTATCAAATTCAAAATGTAGATCACACCTTGAAAGGCCTCTTGTATTATAAAGTGCAATCATGAACTCTGACTTGATTTTTAACTTAAGAGAACAATTATCTGAAATTGAAATGTTTTAATTAGGCTAGAATGCTTGCAAAAAGTCCTCTTTATGTAGGAAGAAAATATGAAAATTGTCTATACTATATTTGAGTCTTTAGCTTGAAAATGAATCATTTCAAATATCAATTCATAAAATAATTTAGGACTTTCTGATGCTGCCATATACATATATATATTATATTACAATTTATATTATATTTATATATAATATTTGTACATAATATAAATTTCAAGAAATGTTACTAACATATTTGAAACAAAATGAGTATCATTTAAAAATTGGTTGACAAATGTCATATCTACAATGTTTTCTAATAGAAACTATATATTACTTGTCAATTGAGAAAATCTCAATATTTTAAATTTTCATACTTTATTAATATGTAACAATAACCTATAACATAGTACATATATATACTTTAATTTTTTATGAATTCCATAATATAATGTTCATATATTGATTCAAATATATATATATATATATATATATACACAAATTATCAGAAAAAATACAGGCGGGATAGTGTTTTTATATTACCTTGCAAGCGATAGTCAAAAATAGTCTGAAAATATGAAGAAATAAAAGTTTGTGTTGTAAATATAACCTAGACAAGAACCTGCCATTAGAATATTTGGCAGCTGTGCATCCCTACCAATAAATGCCATCGAGCTTACAGTTTGTTCTATTTTCACTCTGATCCCTGCACCAAACCTCCCCACACACAAATTCATGCTTTCCTTCCACATCATGACCTTCTTCACACTCTTCAGATGGACGCTGCTGAAGTTTGTAACACCTACATGATCTGGAGCGTGTGTTTCTACTTTGTGAAAATCTGCACATTTCTAATTTCCAAATCCCACCCAAGCTTAAATCCCTCTGTTAATCTTCCATGAATCTTCTCCCCAATCCTGATAAATCTCTCTCTCTTCCTCTACACAATGTCTGTACCTGTAAAGGATTCCACCAATGAAGTTTTACTTTATTGTGAGTATGTCCATGTGTATCTCTTTTCCATGTCTGGGATTCACGGAAAGACAAAAGTAACTTCTACTTTGACACATCAAAAAAATGCATTAATAATCAAAGGAGTCTTCGCTCCACATTCTATGGAGATGAAGTGTACACAGGGATGTCTAACTGCCTATTAAATAACATAGTCCCTGTCAGGCATGGGTTATTTGAACATGCATGATTATTGATGTCTCATCAGCATATTTTTGTGCAAAAATATTTTTTTCCAGATTTTATTCCAAGCACTAGACACTGAATTGTCATTGTGTAAGCAGCTCCCACACAGCCTTCTATATCTACAGGGAATATCTGAGCTCCTGAGTATGCTGAGCACTAGACATACAGTGTTGCCTGACTAATAGCTCAGAAATGGCAGTGAAGTTGAAATAAAAAGAAATGTTTCCTTACTTATGGGCCCATTTCTCATATTTTCAAAAGCACAATTGTTATGTTTTTAAATTTTTTTTTGATTAGCAGTTAATCACTAAAACTTACTTGTGTAGTGAGCAATTCATAGTGTGTTGTATCTTGTATCCGGTGCTAAACTTCAAATGTTTCAGTTTTGACAGATTCAGTAGGAAGAGGGAGGAATCTTTAATCTGTTCCACACTTGAGTTCCTTTAGAGCATGGCACCAACAAAGTTCTAAATTAAAATGGGACACTCATACAGCTGATAAAAGTAAAACATGCTTCTTTAGTTTCTCTTCATTGAGTTTTTTATTCTTTTTACCATGGAAATATTAGTAGTATAAAATAGACTATATATTTTTTAAATCTCTTAAATAGGCTATCTTATAGATTAAGGCAATCTAGACCCAACGTACACGGTAGCAGTTTATATAGATATTTAATGTAAATGGCTGAGCCTCAAGGCTGATGAGTTTTTCATTTGTTTCTAATGAGCAAGATGTGCTTAACATTTCACTGCACCGTAGCCCAGAGTTTTAAAAACTCTGATTAAATGATTCAACTACAGTGAAATAGACTAAAGGGTCAGACCCACATCTTTTGAAATCTGCCTCCAGCTATTTAATAAGAAACTTGGCAGACTGTTTCCGCTAAATATGAAGCCATTCAAATTCTTAACAATTATTTTAAGTCTATGTTTGACATTGCAGACAATATGTCTAATAGTTAACCTTGTGTTAAAATCCTACAATTTTTTTCATCAACAAAGGATATGATTCTTACATGTTAATTCTAGTCTTTCTAAATGGGAGGGTCTTGCTTTCAAGTGCCCAGATGGGACATACAAATCATGCTAGTAAAAAGGGACAAAAATACCTATACCAATCTATTTTAAGAAATAAGTTTCACATCCTCCATTCTCATATAACTGTCAATTGTTATGTATACTCTAACCAGTATCTTACTAATTAGAAAAATAATGACTAAAGGTGATATATTATGTCTTAAAGATTATTTTTCTGTAGCCTTAAATAATTATCTAATTGGTGAGATTACTTTTAGCACTGAGATGTAATCTGTTGATAAATATAATGAAGAGTTCATGGTAATTACAGGGGCTCCTACTACTACTTACTTCTTTTTTCTTTGATCTGAAATATGTTGCACAATTATTTGTTTGTGAAGAAAAAGAAATGGTTATTAAACTGTTATTAAATAGGCTGGGGACAGGTTATTCTTCCATTAAAAAGTTTAATGGCTTTTAAAGCAAGCTACTTTTAAAGTCTGATGACAAATTGGTAGACTAATAAGACCTCGTAAGATGACTTATAGGCTAGTAACAAATAGTGTGTCCCACCAGCCAGTAATGAATAACCCTTCATATGTAAACACTCTTCATTGTGAAGAATGCATCTTAAACTGGAACTTGTATGCACACATTTGTTCAGTGATTGAGTTCCTATTACATACTCAGCATCACCAACAGGAAAAAGAGCAAAATATGTTCCCTCTTTTGGTGAACTGTATACTTTATCGGTAGATAAAACATCATTTGCGAAGTAGACAAGAGCATCTGAACTGTGTGTCAAAGGCAAGAGTTGTCGTAAATGAGGAAAATGCTGAAAATGAACAAGACTATTGGTAAAATCTTATCAGGAAAGTAATTTTTGAACCTGGGATGGGAAGAGAGACTGCAGTGGAAGGAGTAAGTTGATATTCTACATACAAAAAGAGAACAGAAAGACCTAAATTCTCAATGAGATTAGTATACTTAGCACAGCAAAAGATGCGGAGATAATTCAGATAGCAGACTAGAAGGCAACGGAACTGAAGAGATACAATAACATCAGAACATATTTGATGACAAGCTAACAACTATTCGTTTAATCCAGTCCATACCTTCCTTTTTTTTTAAGTTTTTTTGAGACAGGGTCTCACTTTGTAGTTCAGGCTGGCCCTGAACTCAGCCTCAAACTCACATCACAGCAATCCTCCTGCCTCTGTCTCCCAAGTGCTGGGATGACAGGCGTGAGCCACCATGCCTGGCACTGTGGTACATGGTACTGATTGCTGGTAGGCGTGAGTCTCCATGCCCAGTATGGTATGTGGTTACCGGGGATCGAACCCAGGTCCTTGCACTTGCAAGACAGGCACCAGAACCACTGAGCTAAATCCCCGGCCCCCTACCTTCCTTTTCTGCCAAGCTCTGTGAGCCTCAGATTCAGAGACTGACCAGTTCAATTGAACCCCAATTGATGCACAACTCCTAGACCCACTTGTGTCTCAATGTGAAAAAAGAGATCTGTGAGGTAGTCATGCATGAGTTATTCCTCTTCCATGGCCCTGTGCTCTGCTTCTCATTGGCTATGAACACACTGTCTCCTCTCTATGTCAGGAACAATGCATTCGAGCTACTTGGTGTGAAGTCAATGATATATTCATTTCAGAAATTGTTTTAAGTCTAGAAATTCAACCCCAAATCTTCACAATAGGCTACATCTCCAGACCTTTAGTTTTTAATTATATATTTTGAGAAAGAGTCTTGGTAAGTCACTAAGTTTTTCAGGCTGGGCTTGACGGTGTGATCCTGAGAAAGAGAAACATCAAAATCATCCAATTCGTTAGAGTCCAATTTGTGATTCAAATTCAACCTATTTTTTTAAAAAGGCCTTTAAAAAGTTTCTTTAGTGAAAGTAAGTTCTTCCAAAATTTATTTTTTTAACCCAGAAATGTCTACATTGTGTCTTTGTTCTTGATCAATATGCTGTCTTCACAGGTCTTGGCTGACATCTCTTTCCTCTTTAAGCTATGAAGCCATCCAATGCTTCTGGATTCCATTGGGGCTGAAAACTTTCCTCTCCATGGACTTTGTTGTAGTTCTTCTATTATTATGTCCAAATTTGCTCTTAGTTTTGGAAGTTTAATATTTTCTGAATGCTTTTTCTGGTTGTGTGCTACTAATGTCACGCTTCTCAACCACCACCCTTTAAATTACCATCTCTCCCATTCCCAAATTTCTCCTCAGGTTTGAAAAACTGTAGACTTCCTTAAGATTTCTTTTATGACTCCACATTTACCTTACTTTTCTT
Source organism: Petromus typicus (assembly GCA_004026965.1). NCBI lineage: Eukaryota > Metazoa > Chordata > Mammalia > Rodentia > Petromuridae > Petromus > Petromus typicus. The sequence continues at coordinate 6,175 of PVIR01015622.1, forward strand.
TTTCTCATTACTAACACTACTGTTCTAACATCACTGTTCTCCAGACAACTACTCATAAATATGTGGCTTAAGAGCTTTGAATGTCTTGCTATTAACAACAGCAGGGGTCAATAAAGTTCCATTGGAACATAGTCCCACCTGCTCCTTTCTCTGTTATCTACACTAATGTTGTATTATATCAGCAAAGTTGAGTAACTGCATGGAGACTGTAAGGAAATTCTAAATATTATCTCTACTTTAAAAATTTTTTCTGATCCCTTAAACTACATCCTAAATCTAAATTAAAATTCCAAATGTTCAGGATCTCAAAAACCTTTTCAATTTTCTTTCCCATCACTTCCTTCATAGATTTCACAGCAGTTCAGTCAAATTAGTCTTCAGTTCTACTTCTTCTGTGTGAAATATGGTCCCTGTCTAATCTTTCAGCCTATCTGTTTAAAATCTACACATCTTCCAGGGCCCCCTCCATATTTTTTAGTTGTGCATAGTTTTGTTGATGTAGTGACTCACAAATTACTATCTGAGAACATTATCATACAGATTTTCCCTTTTCTCCAACAAAGACTGTAGACCAAAGTTTCAAATCTTTTGCTTGATTGGAACCCAGGATAGTGCCTTCTAGGTGAAATGAAAATGTTAGAAGGGGAGGAGGAAGTTTGGAACTCAGAGCTGGATCTAACACTATTTCTCTGAGCTACTTACAGAGGTCTTAGCCTAACTGAGTTTCTATATTAGCTTTTCTGTCACTGGCACAATACCCAACATTCACAATTTAAAGGAGGAGTTTAATTTGGCTTTTGTTTTCAGAGGTTCTCAGTTCATGGTTGGCTGGCTCCAAGATAGAGACACCATGCAGAAATGTGTGACAGAGACACAGGCCAGGGTGCTGAGAGGAAGGGGTACAGGACCAGGTAAACCCCCAAGGTCGCTCCTCCATGACCCACACAGATGTATCCAGAAGTATGTCCCACCAGTCTTCCAAGTGGATCATGGCTCAATGAACCTGACATAGTCAAGCTGTACTGTCAGAGTCTCAGCTCACCATGGACTAAATCCCCTGAAACTAGGAGCCAATTTAAGCCTCTCCCCCTAAGTTGTGAGTATCAGGTGTGATGTCTTAGTCATAGAAAAAATACTGACTAACCAATCAAATTTCTTCAAATTAGTTCTCTAACTTTTCTTTGCATTTTGGGGGGAAGGTGCTCAGTTTTGTATACCACAAAAAGATATGAACTTTCTTAATTGTTTTTCTGATATTTGAGTGGAACATGTGAATTATAAAATTAGATAGGGCTCTAGTAAAAGTGACTGTGGCAGAGAGGTTCCATTTATCATTAAAGAAATTTCATATTGGAAATCAAAAGCTAAAACCTCATCTTGACTTTGGAATCTAATGAGCACAGCATGATCATAGATAAAGTAATTTAATCGCTCTGGATTATTCACCTAAAGAGTAACTTTTTTTTTTGTACAAAATCCAAAGATCCTTTTATAAAAAGACAACTCTGTCAGTTTTTACAAATAAATGCCTAGAGCAATTTGGATTCAATATTCATATTAGCCACATGTTTCAAAATCATTGTCTCATTTCACCAAGAAATCAGAAAATAATTTTAAGCAGAGAAAATCCAAGAATTCAATGACTTGCTTCCAGAGAGATTTATTGAACATGGAAAAGTCCCAAACATATAATGACACCAATAAAATGAATACAATACAATGCTATATACTTTTAGGATTTGAAGGAACAACACATTCTTTTCATATGAAGAGTATGTAAAAACTACTTGCAATAATAGTATTATAACATAAAGAAAATTCCCTTCCAATGATTTCCCTCATTTCCTATATGCTTTTACAGTAAGTCATTTGCTGCCTATACTTCTATCTACTGTATTGGGAAATTGTCCCCCTCAATCTTCTCTTAGCAATGTATTCCATATTTCCAATTTTCCAATGTAGTATGGTCACAGCAGCCTTTTATATCTTTCTTGGTCCTTTCTGGCCATGGCAGTAATTCTGGGGCATTATTTAAAGGGAACTAAGTAATGTTATTCACAAATGCCTATAGCTTCCTCGCTTCTCTTCACCGCCCTTCCCACAGTGATATGAACGCCCAGAATGAGAGGAAGTCAGGTGGTGTGCAATCTAATTGATTGTACTTTATAAATCCTCAGAGTCTTTTATCTGTGCTCTTCTTCCACACACACTGTATACACACCACTGACCTATGGGTCACTTTAAACACTCACACCTGAATCAAACAAAACATATATTAATCATGAATTATCTCTGCAGCCTGTGTGCATCAGGTAGCTGTAAGGCAAAGGGCACATCTAACAAAAAGGCTGAGTCCACTGATGAATGAATGGGAGAAGCAGGAGGCAAATAAGGCAGACAGTTTTAATGAATCTCTGACCTACCTCCGAGATAGGTGAGAGGCTTGCAAGAAAACAGGAGTCATGCATAAGAGAAAATACTTTTAAGGATTCTGCATTGAGCAAGATGCACACAATGGGAAGTGAAGCTGAGTTTATCTTTCAAAGTATTTATTACAAAGGTTATAACCTGAATGTGCACTTGTCACCATCCTGTGAGCACAGATGACTTCTATAAAACATCAGTAATTCAGATTTTACTTGTCATGACCCTGGCCAAATGACACAGCAACTCCATCACATGCAATTTCCTCTGACTAAATACCCAGGCATGCCTGTTCATCCTAAGGGATGTTTTAAAAGTATTAATGAATAAAGAGACCCCCACATTTATTGTGTCAGCATTTCTGCACATTCAATCAAGACATTTTCATCTCCTCTGCAGTTTTCCTCCCCCATCTTCTTTGAATGTGACCACTAGGTTCCACTACTTACAGGGGCTTTTCCATACTACACATAGGATTTCACATCCTCCGACCACTTGCTGTCATGAACCCACTGAGTTTGCAAACACCTGCACTGTTGTTCATTCATTCACTCATTCAATCAACACTTTAGCACTTACTATGAGATGACCACCATATAAGTATTTGGGATACAATACCGAAAAACTCAAATTGCCCTTAAGTTTCACTGGAGCAAAAAGAATTTTAAAGCAAACAAAAAAGACACTCTCAGGAACTGTCAACCATTACTGAAAAAAAAAGGAAAGAAAGAAAGAAAAATGAAAGCATACCAGCCATGCCTGACTCAGTAACAATGGAAAAGCTCAGGACTTGACCCTATGGGAACCCACTCATTCCTTATGTCCTTCTTCCAGAGAAATTTACAGAATTTTCTTTGGCCTACGTATCTCCATTCCTATCATCAGAAAAGAAAGCCAGATAAGGAAAACATATGGCCATCATCTTAAAGACACATCTCCACAGTTGCATGCAGCATGTCTCATATTCTCCTTTCCAGAAAATAGTAATGTGGCTACATGTAACTACAAAGGAGGCAAAAAAATACAGTCGTTATTAGAGATGCACCTAAGAATTTATTATTATATGCTCAAAGAAACTGGATTATTCTAAAGTAGGTCTAACCACTTCTTTCAAAGGAACAATTCTATGCTATAGTTTGGATGGATCTTCTGGAAAACATAATCCCTAAAGTCATATGTTAATATTATTCAGAGGTGGACCCAGCCCTCATAACTGGGTTAATGGATTTCAGAGGTGATGACTTTGATACAAAAGCAAGTTTTTTTTCTAAAAGGCTGGTTGTGTCCCAGCATGCATTGCAGTCTATCATGTCGTGACCCAGCAGGAAGGTCCTCCCCAGATACTGAGCAGATGCTGGTACCCTGCTCTACTTCCAACCACCAGCACTTTGACCTGTATAAACCTCTGCATATTTTTCTCATTAATTTATTTTTTTAGTTTTTTAGTGCATGTGTATACATCTCTATTCTTTACAATTATGCAGACAGTTACTCAGTTATACCAACAGAACAGGGACTAGCATACAGTCTAACTTATTTACATAAAAATATCTACTATTTTCTTTTAACAAGTGAGGAAACTACATTACACAGAGAGGCACCACTTTCAAAGGTTGCATAACTAATTTTCAGCAAGGCTATAAACCCTGTGCCTCTGTGGTACATTTGGATTAAAACAAATAAACGAGAAAGAAAATGGACACAGAGAGAAAGAATGTACTAGAAGAAACAGATTTTGACACTTTCTTAATGTGTATACTTTCATTTTCAAAAATGTGTTAATTTTTAAGAAATGAATTCAAACTTTAAAGCAAGAGTCCTATCATTCCACTCCCACCTTCTTACAGATTAACTTGCTCCACAGAGAGGAAGTGTCCACAGGATTCAGCTGACTACAGTGATAGAATTAAATCTTGAAAATCATGTAGGTACAGAAAGAGGATAGTATATGGGGAAGAACAATTTAGCACTGCAAGTCTACCAATACTCCCCAGCATTAGAAATACAAAAACTCACTTAGTTGACTGATGTGTTACAAGAATCCGAGTTGCTTTCTCAAGTATAAGAAGTTACAAAGAGGAAAATGGATGAAATCAGGAGGGCAGAAAACTGCCTTCAGGCAAACTAGTGCAGCAGTGATTCTAAATTCTCATAACAACTTTTCAAATTATGTTTATTTTTTCTGGCAATGAAAGAGATCAAGAGGCTCCTGCTTCAGGAGTATTCATCAATTTTCACTGTTTAATAAATATAAGATAAGCCATTTCAAGAAGGTAAGTATTATCAAGATATTGGATCAAGCATGTCAGACTGTCATTCCCAAAGCTTCTGTGGTGATGGGGAATGTGAAGAATGTTTGAGAAGCAGGTTTTTGTGGAAGTTGCCTAAGAAGTACAGCAAGGAAATTGGAATGAAGGATAGTCCCACGTGCCACAATCACGATGTGACCTTTCATTTTTCCCTGTCTTCTACAAACTAAGATTGTGCTCTTTTGATAATCTCTCTTTCAAATCAGTGAAGTACTTATGGTGGAACTTGACAGAACCTCCAAATTCCTCAAGACTGGAAGGAAGGCCAAGTGAACTTGGGAATTTGCACCTTCATTGGGAGTCTGGTCCTGTAACATCTGTGAAGTTAGTAACCAATGTTTTCTAAACCTCTGACAAAGAGAACATATATAAGTAGATTGTAGATTACATCAGAGAGCAGCAAAGTACAAATCTGCATTGATAATAAGCTCAGGTTCTTGGGAGCTGTTTGTTTAATTCAAAGTAAGTTGGGGAAGAAGAAAAAAAACAAATATTGTTCACCACCTAATATATATTGCGTGCATTCTGTATTTTCTCTCATTCAATTCTCAGAGCCACTTCTTTGATGTAGTCATTGTCCCACTGCAGAAATGTTACACCACCACACGACAAAGATACTTATCCTTTCAGATTTCTTTCCACTTGGAATAGGGGAGTAATTTCAGAGACACAATACATTTTAGCTTCTCATTCAAGGATACAAGAGGTCCCTGAGGACACTTACTTTTCAAAGCTCTTCCCAGACACTAGAGGTCAGAAATTCACCCCAAATGACTGGTCCCTATAATGGTATCATAAATCATGGCCATAGATCCAGTTCACTCATAAATTGTACTACTTCCAGTCAACTGAAGAAGATTCAATCTCTGGGCACTAAAAAATTAAAGAAGGTGTTCAAGCTCAATTGAGACTTTCTAGATTGTTCTCACCTGGCTCTTTTTAAAAGGAGTAAAATGTCAAGGCAAAAGAAAACAGAAAAGTGACAACAATCTGGCATCAAATTATCTAACTCCAGAAATTTCTAAGTCCTGACCTTGCCTTCCAGAAATTTGGATTTGTCAGGCTTGGATCAGAACAGAAAGTGTGTATATCCAAAAAGCTTCACAAGGGATATTCTATATACATTATTATGATTTTAATGTGGACAACATGATGGAACTCTACTTCATAAATGAATTGAACTCCGTGGCAGGAAAAGTCACCCAAATTAATAAAAGATCAGTGTAGAAGATTGATTATCAGGGAGATTGTTGATGAAAATATAGGGGCTATAATGCAAAACTTCATTTTTACCTACCAATACATCCAAGGGCATAGCACTTAGGTATGTGATACGTGCCAGATAAGCAATAAGGCCTCTTGTAAGACTAGCTCAGGAGAGAAGATGTTGTCATATGTGACGTCTGGCCTTGTCAAGCCTTTTGGCAACTAGAAGGTTGTGTTCTTTGAACAATCTGCTTTTATTATGCCTCTTCACTTTTAGCAAGGTCTAGAAATCGCAGCTGATGGGAGACACTCCCTTGAAGAATATGTAATTATTTTTAATGATCAGCTGGCTGGTTCTCCAGTCTCACTGCTCAATCCAATTTTATACCCTTTTAAATTCAAAAGTTACCACAACATCACACATTTTTATGTGGTTTTTCCACACCAAACTCTCCCTACATGGTTCCCATATATATCGCAAAAGTACATAAAGACAGGCAATGGAAACACTAACAAGGAATTAACTTGTTATTATTATTATTATTAAACTGAGTACTTACTATGCACCAAAGAGTTTAAAGACTTTTTATCTGTTGTCTCACTTAGACTTTTTTCTATTCCTCCTCTTACCAGTGAAGAAATCAAAGCAGAGAGAGGTTAAAAATGATGATATTGAACACAAAGCAAGCCACAGGGTAACAGAGGTGAGATCTGATGCACTCGTTCTGATTTTAAATGGCACCCAAATGCGTTTAGCCATGAGATTTTGTCTCTTCATGTTGTACTATAACCACTTTATTCTTCACTCTGTGTATTAACCTCATTTTGACATAACTCTTAACCTTTTGCTCAAATTAGGAAAATCCCCTTGTGTCTCATTTCACAGAGATGACCCTACCTGACATCAGCAGACACACAGGCAAGAATCTTTTCTCTCCTTTTCGACCCAAACCACAGTACAGCCAGTAATTACATTACAGAATGTCAAATAAGCACCTAATATTGCCATGTGGCATAGAAGAATCAAAAGGATGGTGCATAATAATTCATCAAAGAGACCCTGCTTCCTCTGTGGGCCTGTACTTATTAATAAATACATGATTAGTTTCTCCTGTTTTATAAACATACTACTGTAGAACAGGGGCTAAGGAGGAACTGTTTAAAGCCAAACCCTGAGATTCAATGTCAGCTCCAACATGACATAACCACCCAACATAGCAACTTCTTTAATTTTTGTGGATTTGTTTCTCTCTGTGTAATAATGATAAGCATTGCTATCCTAAAGCACTTCATTTTCTAGGGATATTTGATAATTTAATATCTTGTTTCATTGAGTATACAGTAGGTGCTCAAGTGAATACAGAATAAATGTTCCTGTAAATATGTATACAGAAATACACAAACACATGCACCATATGATTTTAAATATAATACCATCATCTACACATATTTTCTTTTACTCAAGAACTTGCCATTTCGAATTGAAACCCAAGTGTTTACTCCATCCTCTATGGGGAGAGAGAATAATTGATGGATAACTGATGGTCTCTCTTGGAAAGTGTATTAGCCAGGGCTCACTGGAGTTGGATGTGGAAGAGTGTCTGCACTCTGGAAGCCCAAAGGATCTACTGAAGTGCTTGACACCCCCAGTGATGCCCACGCAAGTCAGTACCAAGGATCTGCACCAGAAAGGCCCAAAAGCCAATAATGGAAGCTAGAAATTCACCCTGTGAAGACAGTGTGATGGATTTATGCCAGAAGGGATTGGAATCCAGGAGATGACATCCAAGATGAAGACAGGGGTTGAAGCTCCTGTGAAGAAAAAAACTCTCAAAAGCAGCTTTTTCCAGAAAATCAGCCATGGTGCTATCTTCCTCTCCTGTTCTCTTTTTATGCCTTTCTGGCCAAAATCCTCACATAGCTCTTCCCTGCCCAGAACCAGGCTGACTCAGTTCAGCAGGGTGTTCGTGCTCAAGCTGACCACTAATTACCCACACACACATAAGGAGACTAGCAAGGGCTAGAATTGGGGAAGTCTTTGGTGTTTTTGGATGAACAGGGGCTTCTTATCACAACACCAAGAATTAGCCAGTTAGAGGGTGGTGCAGATACAAAGACGCAGAGACAGTTTTTACAAAGACAAAACTAAGTTAGAATGAGAGTTCCAGCACAAAATGTTAGCCCATATGTACCATCTTATAAAAGTTATTTGCCTTCACTGGGCCCACACCCAAAGAGGAACAGCTGTCAAGTTCATCAGGGAAGAAAGAAGAGACTAATTTGGTCCAGGTGGCAAGGGAAGTCTGTGGCTATTTCTGCTGATGAAGACTCTGACTTCTGTTATTCCATGATGTGCACCAACTTCATTCCTGTGCAAGCCTAGGACACCAGTTCTTCTCTCCCCATTTATCATTCCATTTCTCCTTTCATTGTAGTTCATATATTACTATCCAAAAGGCCCATCATGGTAACTCCAGAGGGTTCTGAGGCATGATTAGTAGATGAACAGAAACCACCTTTCAGGTTCATTCAATAGTTTCTTAGTAGATATTACCAAGAAACACTTTCTCAAATCTTTAAATTGGGTATTGCAAGTATAAGTTATTTGCAGTAGGTTAAATAAACTTAAATATATTTAGCATAGCCATAGAAATTAGAGAAAGCAAACTTATCACATAAAAAAGGAGACTAGACAACTTGCTTGGTAAGATGTCCCTCATATCAGTCTGAGCCTCTAGCACTCTCAGAAAGTGCATCTTCAAATTGAGCATCCTAAAAAATAAAGACAGATGAGGAAGACAAGGGATGAGGGAGGAGAATCAGAAAGAAAAGGGGAGAAGAAGAGCGGGAGGAAGGAAGGAGAGAGGAAGAGGAGAAGGAAGAAGATGATGCAGAGAACAAGAAGGACAAGAAGAAGAAAGGAGAAAAGGGAGGTGAAGGGGGGAAGGAGGCAATTTATTGTTATTATTTATCGTTGCAAACATTCACCAGTGAAGCCCTGACAGCATCTTCCATTTTTAATTATTTTTTAATTTTATTGAGTTTATTGGCATATTTTAGGAGGAATTTATGATCACATTCATAATTTGTACCTATACATGATACATCTTCATTATTTCCCCTCCATGCTCCTCACTCTATATAAATAAGTTTTCTTTCTGTTTTTTCCTTCTTAAATTTTTTCTTTCCATTCTTTCCTTAACCCAGCCTCCTCTCCCAAGTTCCCCTTCCCCTTTAAACATTTTATTCCTATATCACAATATCTATTATACCTTTTGGTCCTCATTTACACTTTCACTTTCTCACACAAGAGAAATGATTCAGTATTTACACATATGTGTCCTATTTATTTCATTTAAAGTGTATGGTCTCAGTGTGCTTCCATTTAGCAATAAATGTCTCAAAGTTTACCTTTCTGTATGGCCAAGTAGTACTCCATTTAATAATAAAACAACACATCTTCTTTACCCAGTCATGAATTGATGTGGTTTTTGGTTGTTTCCAAGTTTTACCTATTACAAATAGTGCTGCTATAAACATAGGTGTGCATATGTCACTGAAGTATGATGTTTTTAGCTCTTTTAGAAAAATACCCTCCAGGAAAATAGTAGGGTCAAATGAAATTGCTAATCCTAGTTTGTGGAGGAATCTCCACGCTGATCTCCACAGTGGCTGCACCAGTCTACATTCCCAACAACAGCGGAGAAGGGTTCCTTTCTCCCCACAAGCATTTGTTATTGGTTGATTTCTTGATAGCAGCCATTCTTTCTGGAGTGAGATAGAATCTCAGTGTTGTTTTCATCTGCATCTCCCAAATGACCAGTGAACATTTTTTTCATATGTTTATTTGCCACATCTGTTTCTTCCTCTGAGAAATGTCTGCTCATTTCAGCTCCCCAAGACATTGGCATAGGAAAAGACTATATGAACAAAACCTCTGCAGCACAAGAACTAGCACAAAGAATCAACAACTGGGATCCCATCTTATTAAAAAGCTTCTGGACAGCAAGAGAAACCAGCAACACAGCAAAAGGACAACCTACCATGTTGGAAAATATTTTACCAGGTGTTCCTCAAACAAAGAACTACTATCTAGAATATATAAAAAGTAGAAAACTCAGACTCCTCACTTTTAATTATTATCTGGGAATACACAATGACTATCTAGTTTAAAAGAATAGAAGAACCATAGCAGTAAGGAAACAATCTTTCACTTTAAGTGTTAAGAAAGGTTAAGTATAAATAATTCAAAGTAATTTCTGACAACATATTGAAAGCGCAGTTTCTCCATAATACATATGTCATGGCTGATTTGAGCTTGTCTATTTGATGACAGACTTTTCCCCTTTGCATTTTTGTTTCCTTAGAAGATAAAATCTTGTTCTGGAGCTTTTGTAAACAAAGACACAAATGAAAAGCACATTATCTCCATGTTCTTAATACCAATTTCATTTTATTTTGGTTTCTCTTATTTTAATAAAGGAGCTCACAGAAAAAAAAAATCCTTTAAACATGACTGACAATACACACTGAAAATAACACTAACAATTAGAACACTTATAAGCAGTGAGTGAAAACATAAATATCACCTCAGTGGGCTGTTGTCTTTAATTTCTTTTCTAATTTAATATAGGTAAAACTCAAAATTTTGGCAAATATGGGAATTTAATTAGTCACATATATCTAAATATGTATGTTGCCATATAGATATACATGTATTTCTATATATATATATAACTGTGTATGCATATATATGTAGAAGACAGACAGAAATAGATAATGTGTTTCAAAGAAATGGCTCATGCAGCTATGGAGACTGGCAAGATTAGCCAGGTGAACAGGCAAGCAGGAGACCTAGGAAAGGTAATGGCTAAGTTCAAGTCCAAAAACAGCGAATTACCAACACCCAGCAAAGTCAGTTTGGAAAATGGAAAATGCTCCTAAGAGTGGCAGTCTGTTTGTCTATGGAGGCCATCAACTGACTGGATGAACTCCAGGTACATTAAGGAGGATAATCTTCTTTACTCAAGTCTAGCCATTAAAGTACCACTATCATCAAAGAAATTCCTGACAGACACACCAGAATCACATTTAACAAACTGTCTCAACACATCACGACTCAAGTCAAATCGACATAAAATTTACCAGCGCCCTCCTAAATTTCAGAGTTTTGAAAAAGTCCATAATGCAAAAGTGAGTAAAAATAGTCACACAAGTAGGAATATATAAAAAATTGCAATGGGTTAAATGTAAAAATAAGTGTAAAGCTGTTAGAAAAATGCTTGAACCACCATAAAAGCCTTATAACTTTTAACTACAGTCATAGAAAAAAGTAATGATTCTCAAGATGGAGGTTGACATCAGTTCTCTACTATCCAAAGGAAATTCTTAGTCCTGTTCTTTGCTGACTGTGTATCACTGAGGGAGTAACTAAATCCACTACAGCCCCAATTTGTCAACTGTAAGATGTAATGATGAGATCTTCCTTTTAGGGTTGTGGTGACAATTAATTAAGCTTATCTTCTACATTGGTATAGCACATTATAGACACATATTCAGCACAGAGATAGTTAGGCAACCCTGTGATTACAAAGAAAAATGTACTGTCCCTTTACAAACAGGTGTCAAGCCTTCTCCTGCTTAAACCTCAAAATAAGTTAAGAAAACAGCTACTATTATGACTTTTTTTTAAAAGTGATAATTACAGGGATTGAGAAATTTTTGCGGACCATTCAGTGATCAGAATTCCTCCTACTCCTTCCTGATCTATTGTTCTATTATTAGCTAGCACATTGACTGCTTCCCAAATAATCAGAAATATTTCAAAGAGCTATGGGTTTGAAGCAGCCCATTCTGGAGTTCAGGACTATTTATTCAAAGCTGTTGACTAAAAACATGTGTACTTTATCGGTCTAGAGATGAAGCAATCTGTAATATTCCTCCTATTCCTTCCCTTCACCTCATCATATTCCCTGTCGTCTGCTTTGCACACAGACACCACCTGGTAAACATGGCTCATTTTGGTTGCACATTCTTTCATGCTCTGTTGTATACTCTCTTAAAATCACTCGCATAAATTAGATGATATAATCATTACAACATATTGAGATTTAAGAACTGCTGTTTAATTCACTATATAAACGAAGAATGAACCTAAAGAGGTTTACTTCAGGTGCTCTGCGAAATGAGAGGTAAGTCCAGAAACTGCATTGGGTCATGCTGTCCCCAGAATGCCCTCCCAAGCAGTCTTGCCAACTCCAGTCTCAATTCAGTATTTGTAACACACATTTAATGAGATGTACTATGTTGCAGCATCATGCCAGATGTTGTTTGTGTAGGAGCAAAAGGAAGAGGCAAAGTCCTCTTTGGGATGGAACCTATCCTACACAGAAGCTTAACCGGGGAAATATTATCCCCAGAGATGAAGAGTGGTAGCTGGGGGCAAAATACTTCATTGCATATTTACAGTAAATTCATAGATGTGTATCTGTGGTATCAGGCAAATGGGAAAAAAAATCTGGATGATAATGAAAAATAGGTTGAGAAATATTGCTCTAATGTGTGTCACATATATTAAATAATTATTCAAATAGATACACAATGACCACCTATCACACTGAAGCAACACAGTGAGTGATTAAAACTAAATGTAAATACATCATTGTACCTGGAAGGTCAAGAAAAAAATCCTGTATAAATGACACATAAGCTGAAACCCAAAAGACAAGAGTTAGTTGGAAGAATTTCCAACAGGAAGAGCAGCCTTGAAATGGGGGGCCATTAGGTCACTAGTCAAGGAAGTCAGGGTTCTCCAGGAAAACAGGACCAGAAGAAATGAAGACATACATACATACAGAGAGAGTTTTTGATCTGGTCAGGACTTCTGCTGTTCAAATAGGGCCACCACCTTATGTAAATCAGTCTGCTTATTCAAAGTCTATTGTTTTAAATGCTAACTTCATCCAAAAACACTTTCACAGAACATTCTGGATCCTACTGGATCAACTATCTGGACACTATTACCCAGATAAGTTCACAGATAAAATTAGCCATCACATTTAGCCTTCGCATATCTGAAGGACACAGAGAAAACAATCTCATTGGAAAATAAACTAAAGGGAGCACAGTACCCTAGGAGGACACGAAAACAGCAGAGATAAAACTGTGCAGGTCTTTCAATCATAATGAGGATTAGAACCATATTTCAATAGTTACAAAAGCCACTGAAAGACTGCAGGGAGACAGCTGAGCAGATTCACTCTCTGTTAAAATTCACTGATGGGGAATGACAGAGATGCATGGGGCTGAGATGTTGGAAAGTCTCCATGGCGGAATTCCAGTGGCCTGGACTGGAACAGTGATTTGAGTTGCTGAGCAGTGCTTGAATTCCATGTTGTTTTAGAGAGCAGACTTGAAGAGATTTCTGATTGACTGCATCTGTGAGGATAATCAAAGCTTATTCCTAGGGTTCTTCAAGAACTCCACCAATTATCCCTTGCTCAGTAAGGCTTTCCTTCATTTTATCAATACTTGGTTTGTGCCTCTATTGCAACACTTGCTATTATCTTTATATCCATCTTATATTTCTCTTCCTAACTGGTTTGTCACTGGCCCCGATTTATTCACCTATATGGCACTGATTAGTACTCGCACAGATTCTCAATAACTGACAAATAAATGTATGATCATGGAAAGCAGACAGAATTAGGAACTGACATTCCCTCTTCAGACTTAAAAGGTAACTAGTAATCAGAAAGGGCCCATTTTTAGCTTGCCAACACTGAGCTTTAAAGGACTGAGCATCTTTTACTGGAGAAAACTATTTTTATTCTGTGAACTCTATGGTTGCTACATCATATGATAATTTATTCAAGAAGTATAGAAATAAATACCACTGAATCAAATTTCCCTGTAAGGTCAACATTGAACCTAACCACTGATTTGAGATTTGATTTGGTTCTCATCCAATTTGGCTGGAGACCAGAATCATAGAAAGGTACTACTGTATAAACTAACAGCATTAAGCATGAATAACAAGCATTTATTTCCACTTATGACATAGATAAGCCACTAATTTTACAAAGAATATGCTTTACAGTATATAAAAGACATAGGGAAAATGAAGATTAAAATCATTTGGAATTTTCATAAACATAAAAGAAAGAGTATGATCAAGTATTTCTGTCATAAGAATTCTTTTGCTTCTCCTCAAATAAGTAACAAAGAAAAAAATACTCTATTTGTTCTTACATGTTTTATGTTTGCAAAGCATTTATCTTATGTGATTTAGATTACATATTTTTAGCTTACATTTTGAAAGGTAGAAAGATTAAATAACCTACAGAAAGAAAAGGGGCAGTGTCATAGGAATCATTAGTAATACTAATACTCTATCTCAAAATTTTATTGCAACCACTGTTAGAGATCTGGGGAAAATTGTCTGTAGCCTGTCCTATTGGATATAAAAATATACATATAAATATAAAACATACAACATATAAAAATGATTTCTCATAAGGATTGAGTATTAGAGATTATAAGAAACAGGGAAAGGGAAAGCCAGTAGAAACTCTGCAATATGAAGAAATGCTCAACATCATTAGTCATTCAAGAGATGCAAATGAAAACAACATTGAGATTCCCTCTCACTCCACATAGAATGGCTGCCATTTCAGAATCAGCCAACGGCAAATGTTGGCGAGGCTGCAGAGAAGAAGGAACCCTTCTCCACTGTTGGTGGGAATGTAGACTCGTACAACCCCTGTGGAGATCAGTTTGGAGAATCCTCAGAAAGCTAGGATTGGCAGTCCCATTTGACCTGGCCATTGCCCTGCTAGGTATATACACACAAGAATTAAAAGATTCCTATCACAGAGACATATGTGCACCCATGTTTATAGCAGCCCCATTTGTGACTGCCACATCTTGGAAACAACCCAAATGTCCATCAACTGGAGACTGGATAAAAAAGCTATGGTTCTTCTACAGAATGGAGTATTACTCTGCCATAAAAATGATAACTTTGAATCATTTCTACTTAAATGGACATACCTTGAGGATATCCTCATAAGTGAAATAAATAGGTCACAGATAGGTACATAACGCATCTTTTCTCTGGTATGAGAAAATAAAGATGTAAATGAGTCTAGATGTACAATGAGCTTTGTATGTTATATATTGTGAAATAGAAAATGCTCAACATAAAATAGGGTGAAGGGGGAAAATGTTGAGATTGTAACAAAAAAGTAAGGAAACAAATTTTATGTATATGTGGGGGTGGTAGGGTGGGTAGGGCTAGGGGAAAAAATGAGAATTAAGATGTGTCTTATACTGGTACAAATCCCCATTATGAAGTGCAATCATGATGTGTATATGTAATGTACCAATAAAGATTAAAAAAAAAGAAACTCTGCAATAAGTTTGTTTCCTGTGAGCCTTATAGCAC
This sequence comes from Petromus typicus, assembly GCA_004026965.1. Lineage (NCBI taxonomy): Eukaryota > Metazoa > Chordata > Mammalia > Rodentia > Petromuridae > Petromus > Petromus typicus. The sequence continues at coordinate 21,559 of PVIR01015622.1, forward strand.
AAGGCAAATTAATTAACTGTATAGTAAAGGTAGAAATATGAGACTCAGAGAAGGAGCTGAGTTTTGGACCTATCTGGGCAGCAAAACCAAAGGACCCTAAGCTTGCCACACTTTTATTCAGTACATCCTGGGTAACAAATGTCACTCAGAGGGCAGTGGCTTCAGTACATCCTACAAAACTGAGGAATTTCTGTCCATGAGGAAATTTTCCATCCCCTAGAATGTTTTCAGCTGGTACAATCCTGTATCACAGCATCATTGGGCCACTGAGGTCCTAGCTGTGACCAGAGATGAGAACAGTTATGTCTTCAAATGCCAGTCAGTTTATAGTCAGGAAAACTAGGCTTAATTATAATTTAATTGCAAGATGATTTCCTTCAAAATTATAAAGAATTTCTCCCAACAAAAGATATATAAGATTACTCTGTTGATCTCTTTGGCTATATAGATTAGTTAGGATCATCTAAACTGAAAAGTTTTAGATGTTCCCACACTGATTATAGCATGTACTCTGAAAAAAATACACATTATATTTATATTATAATATGTATTATTGATTTAACACTTGTTTAAATGTAAGTTATAAAGTAATGCACACTGTTATAGACTAAAGAAAAACAATAAGTAATCCCAGAAGAATACATATTCTATTCTCTGAAAACAATATACTGTCTATAAAATGCCCTTAAATTAGGAATCTAAAAATTTGAAGCGAATCTATCCTTTCAGTGAAAAGTGAAAATATTAATTCTCGTCCACATCTTTCAATGCACACACAAATACACTTGTACGTACATGTATAAAATTCCACGAGTAAAGTTTAAAAAATTGAATAATCATTAAGATAATCTTAAAGCCCCCTCCAGATATGTACTACTATTATCCAAGTTTGTGGATATTTAAATTTCAGAATTCATCAAGTAAGTAGCATACATTCTGGATAAGCCTTCCTGATGTCTTATAATTCAAAATTTCAATAAAAATGAAATGATTTACAGCTCCATTTGCTGTTCAGACTACTCTGTTATTAGTCAAAAATCAGTTGTACAATCAGTTGAGCGGGTCATTCCATCAATGGAAGATTTTATTGATAATTCTTACCTTTAACCAATATTGAAGAAAGCAGACATAGGAACAAATACGACAATAAGACTAAGAGAAGATTTTCCTATTTCTCTATTTCTATAACACATAGACTACACTTTTCTGCTATTATTATTTCAATCTATTTAACAATGTGGCTAGCACAGAAAATATCTTTATAAGACATCCAAATTATTTTCGTCCTTTAAAATAGGGTATTTTGGGTCAGAAATTTAGCTCAATTTCCCTGGCACCTACCTTGCAAGTGCGAAGTCTCAAGTTCAATAGCCACTACCCCAAAAATTAAATAAATAAAAGAGTATTTAAAAATGATGTAAGGATGTAGGGGTGGGTAGCTGACACCTTGTCGGAATGAACACTAATCCAACTGTTTTTCTCTTACAAATTCTAGAAGTTCACAATTGAAGTTGTTCAATGGCATATTAGCCTCAAATTTTATGTCACTTTACAGTCACTCTTTCTATTAAAAATATGCATGTAAAGGAAAGAGCTAGAGGTCTACTGTCTTTTAGTGAGAAAGGCATAACCTTGGGATAGCTTATCTCAAACTCATGGCATTGTGACATTTTTAACACCCACTAGAAACTGTACCTTGCATCAAATTAGAATTATATGATGATCATGAAATGACAAACAAAAGCTTCTATATTCGTTTTTGCAGACATTCTCAGTAGTCTAAAAGAATATTTTATAAGCTTTAAATTGTTAGGATAAGGTATCTGATCAGTTATAACTCCCTTTAGTTTCTGAAAGACATAGCTCGTCTTTTTATTTTAAGAACCAACCTGGATATGTTTGGGCTCAAAGTTGATTAGAAAATTGAAATGCCATTATCAATTTGAAGTTTTACTTCCAATTTTAGCTTAGAAAGCTAGAATTAAACTCCTATTGAGCAGTGAAGTTAATTAATCCTTCTACATTTTCCTTAAGTCCAATTATAGCACTAATGCAGAAAATTTTTCTCAACAGTTCTTGTTACACAGCTTAAAATTTGCCGAACTGTAGTTTGTTACCTGGAAATTAAAATTTTCTGCATTTTTATTTAGGAGTACGGATGGAGGTCAGCATTGCTGACTTCTGACTTGTTTTACTTAGTATCTTGGAGATCATATCCAAAGCAACATACCTGAAAATAAATTACACGATTTTTGAAGCCAAATTTCTTGGGACATCAAACTGGACAAGTGAAAGAAGCTGGGGGGACTTGGCACTGAGCTTTTTTTTTTTTTCCTTTGGAGAAAGGGTCTCACTAAGTCACTCAGTTGCCCAGGCTGGGCTAAAACGTGCAGTCCTCTAAGGTTACTGGCCTGCCAGGCATGCACCCTCATGCTCAACTTAGAAGATGGACTAATCCAAAACTAACTCTCCAAAGAGAATTGTTGAAACTAAAACAGGAAAAGGATAGCCTCCTGGACAGATATAAACATGTATTTGTGTGTGTGTTCATTCATTGCTTAATCATGGAGACAAAGTAGGAGAAACACACTGCTGGATGACTTTTGACCTGCGTCAATGTCTTAGAGCATTCTTTGCTTACACAAACCTGGACGGTATACAAGACAGTCAGTGGACATTATCATGTGACAAAATTAACAGGCGGTATATGAAGATGCTGCCAGCATCCTATAGATACTCTTTTATAGTGGGTATCTTATAAGTATGACTACATTCTAAAAGAACAATAACAAAAATACAAAAAATAAACCAATAGCAAACTCACTGGAGTTACCAAGTATTATATGCAATATTCACGTTTAACTACACATGCTATCTTTTTACACGCGTCGCACAGAAGACTCAGGAATCTCTGGTGGTTAACTGCTGTCAGCCTGAGTGGGAGGCTCAGCTGAATGGAACTGGCACGCCTCTGGGCGTGGGAGACCCACGTCAGCAGGCTGTTGTCAGAACGGTTCACAGCTGATCCTCCTTAGAGGCGCTTCACTTCGACCGCTTTTCTTCAAAGGGATTCTGGTGGTTTTTCTTTGTAAGAGCTTTGGCAACATATTTTCTTTCTTTGGTGGAGCTTCAATCCTTGCCTTCATCTTGGATGTTGGTTCCTGGCTTCCAGGGCAGATCCCTCAGCCTAACAGCTCAGATCCTGCCATTCCTTAGCAGGCACAGACACTTCAGCCCAGCACACCATGGATCCTTCCGCCTCCTGATGTGGAGTTGCACAGGACACTGGGGTCTACAGAATGCAGACTTTTTTTTTCTTTTCTTATATTTTGGTACTGGGGATTGAACTTGTGACTTTGCACTTGTGAGGCAGGTGCTGAAATCACTGAGCTAACTCCCCAGGCCTACAGATATTTTGTGCTCTTCTATATTTGACTCTAATAAGCACTGATTAATACAAAGAGGTATAGGTGTGGCATCACTAGATGATAGGCACTTTTCAACTCTATAAAATCTGAGCTTTCACATAGGCAGTCCACATTATGCACAGCTGAATCTATATGTCTGTGTGTTTCACATAGTTTACTTATACCCACCCACATATTTGAGTGCATGTATACACAAATACAGACATACTTTGGATAGAGTTTTATTCATTCATTCATTTGATATCTACTGAGTAGTAAGTACTAACAATGAGGTCTGGCCACAAAACCACTGCTCAATAAAATATTTAAAACATAGCAGTTTAAACAATGTGCATGCCCTATGGCCATGCATGTGTCCAGGTCACAGAGGGGGAACTACTCGAGGCTGGAGTCAGCTGCCCACATGGGATAGTCAGCTCACTCCTGCATTTATACTTTAGCCAAAAGCTTAAGCCATGAACAAGTGTCTAAGAGAGAAAGAAATATGTGAGACTCAAGGTATGCTCAGAAGTAGCCTACGGTCACTTGTGCCATTGCATGTAGGCTGTTCTTATGGGATAAGGAAATGGATTCTTCATCTCTAATGAAAGGACCTGCAGTAAAATCACGCAGCACTAGGTGTGGAGATAGACATACATACGTATTTGGGGTCAGAACTGCCATCTACTCCAAATCCTAACATTCCTCATATGTGGAAGTTCTCTAATAGTTTAAACAAATATAGCACTAATCTGGGGAAAATGGTATTTTAAATTTTTGTTTCAACATCTAATTGTCAAAAGATAAGTTTCCTGGTCCAACATGGCTGACAAGTACTCACACTTCTATAGATGGAAAGAAAATGCTCTTTGGGGGACACGATGTCAGGTGGGAAAGGAACACTGGTCCCTTTTCTCACTTACTGTGGGTTCGGTAGAGCAGCACAGAACAGACTGTCGGGAAACAAGCAAAACTTGTGTTCCTGGACACCTCCTGCACCTCTTCTTGTTTACATCATTTTGGCTGATAGAAATATTTACTGAACTGTGTCGCTGCTGCTTTCACTAAATTCGCCAAGATGTGATCCTACACAAAGAAGTCTCCTGCGATGACTGCAAAGATGTTTGTCTGTTTTAGGAACTTGACAGCTGAAATAACAGAACAGAGATCCACATTTTTCTAGCATGAAACCTCTGACACTTCACGCCGTCATTTCTCTCCTTCTGCTCCCACACAGCTCTGCTTGGAAAATCCCCTGGGGATTGCCCGGGCCCTGACTTCTTTGCCAGAGCTGGAAAACTGCCAGATGCCACCCAAGATCCCTCACTCGGCTCCTGCCAGGAGGCCTCACTTTGTGCTGACTCCATTTCAAATGAGCCATGAACTATTATATTCTCGAGAAGCAGAAGCAATTTGATGGGCTATTTCGGCAGTCCAGCTCAACTCACAGAAGCAACAGCAAAAAAGGTTAGAATGGATTCAGTCCTGCCCTTATCACTTGGCAAACAAGTTGCCTCACATGTTTTGAGAACTATCCCAGAATCCACAGCTGAATGTTAAGGTGCTGAAGAGTGGAGTGTTTTCACAGGAACAATAGCAATGTATTCCCTGACTGGAATGGAAAGCGTTTGGAATTGATGAACACTACCTCACACTCCTCTGGGGACAAAGTCGTTTAATTGATGATTGGAAGTTCAGTTATAAGTTGCCCCCAAATGGGTCTCCTGTGTGATATCTCTTTCCATCTTTACAGCATTATGTGTTTGGTGTGTGTTTTACTATCTGAATTTAAAGATGCACATGACACTCAATTCACAGTGGAAAAGACTTTCCAGCTGGCCCTCACCATCAAATGCAAATAGGAAAATTCAGCGCATTACACTTCTGATATTATAATTGGTGTGTGTGTGTGTGTAAGATGAATTCCAACATAAAGTTAGCATCTGCAGCTCCAATGGAAGCTGATAAAATAGACTTAATAGACTTTTAATAGAGCTTTTGAGACACATATCGTGAAAAAGCAAGCTATGTGATGTGATTCATTCCCTAACTTTCCATTGGCAATAGAAGACTTTTGCAATGAAAAGACTCAGTGTATTTTCTGTGGAGCTCACTTAGAGATGGGTGAAAGGCTGTTGCAGCTGATGGCTTTTGTTAGTTTTGAGAAAGACAGGTTCCCAGATAGAAGGAGGCAGACGGAATCTGGGAAAAACAAACAAGATGCTGGCTGGGGATTCAGCTCAGTGGTTCCGGTGCCTGTCTTGCAAGAGCAAGGGCCCGATTCAATTCCCTGGTAACCACATACTATACTGGGTGTACAGACTCATGCCCAGCAGCAATCAGTACCATGTACCACATACCACAATGCTGGGCGTGATGGCTCACACCTGTAATCCCAGCACTCGGGAGGCAGAGGCAGGAGCAGTGCTATGATGTGAGTTTGAGGCTGAGCTCAGGTCCAGCCTGAACCACAAAGCGAGACCCTGTCTGAAAAAAAACAGACAAGATTCTAAGAAGTGGACTGGTGTAGAGCTCTCTTTCAATGTCAAAAATGTGTATTACTAGGAGGCTGAGGCAAGAGGATCTTAAGTTTGAGCCCATTTTAGGCAAATTAGTGATTTTTCAAGACCCTCTCTCAAAATAAAAGCTAGTAAAGAGCTAAAGAAACCCAAGTTCAATCCTAGTACTGAAAAAAATTAAAAATGTACTAAGTCCTGCATTCTGCTGTAAAACAAGGAGCAAGGCAAATTTTAATTAAAAGCTGGACTCTCTGGAATCAAGAAATAATGCAATACAAAGTTTAAAAATCTAGTTCTACTACCTAGCTGCTCAAATAGTCTTTCTCAACAATAAAATTAATACTTTAATTTTTAAAACAAATCATATTTCCTAAACTGTAGATCATGCGGTCCCTAAAATACCATGTCTTCCAGTTGGCAGACTAATGGTTGTTCCTCTCCAAGTTTATTCCTCAGGTCCTAATTCCCAGATCCTAGAGTAGGTTGTCTTACATGACAAAGAAACTTTTATAGATATGATTCTGGTTAAATTTTTGACATGGGAAAATAATCCTGAATTTCTTGGGGCTCAAGCTAATGATAAGCCTTAACAAGCAGAGAACCTTTCCTAGCTAAAGAAATGCACCATGGGAAGCATAGTCAAGTTGAGGGAAGAGCTGATGGTTTTGCAGACTGTTCTAGGTTGTTTGGACAGCCATTAAGGAAATGCTTGCTACACATGAGGGGTCTCACATTCCTCAAAGATCAAGACCAAGATGCTGGCACTCTGCTTTGTCCTGTGCCCTCTGGAAAATGTCTGCAGACCCTGCTCCTGTGTCTCCTCCTGTGGCCTTTCCTTGCATCTGCTCATCTGTGTCTCTTCCTCCTCTCACAAAGACCCAAGTCACGTTGTACTGGGGCCACATGAAACAGCATCATTCTTCACCTCTTTAAAGACTTTATTCCCCAGTGGGTTACATTTCAAGGTATGGAGGATTGTGACTTGAGTACGAATGTGAAGAAACACAATTCAGCATGCCACACAGATCCAAGAAGGAAGTTATGAGCCACAGATGTAAGTGGGCTCTACAAAATGGAAAATGATAAGCTTCTCTTTCTTTCAAGGTTTTAGCACTAAATATTGGGTGATCCCTCACTCATAAACCCTTACTTTTACTTCCTTAGCAAGTGAGATTATGTCATTGGCAAGTGAAAGAAAAGCCTAAAATTCAAACTCAACACATTCTCCATCCCAGTCTAGGAACTGAGAACCTCTAAAAGGTGCAGAACTCATTAAAGTGGTGCTGTAAAACTGCATGGTCTGCACCATACATTGTCTAACAGTACTGCCCATAAAAGTACTAATATGTATCACTTTCATCTTATGCACCTGGAAATACTACTGTCTCTCAAGTACTACTGCAGTACATCTAAGGCCAGATTAATTTTGGGAAGAGAAGTCGCTAGTAGAATTAGTTAGAATGTGACAATTATTTTGCTCTATTTTAATTTATCTTCTCATGTTTGTAGCTAGACTAGCATCCCAAATGAAATGTGCAAGAGCATCTTCAGTGCACTTGGTTAGTGTCCTAAACTAAGCTGTGTATTCTTCTCAGTTCCCTCCCATTTCCACATTCTGGATGAATTTCATATGTTAAGGTTTTCAAGCCCTGCTTCATGTTTTTCAAGGTACTTCTACCTGCAACGATTTTAACTCTACATTCAACCTCATTAGGGGACTAATAATTAGAATGAGTGGGATTTACTCAATTGTGATAATATATTTTTTAAATTAAGCACATCACTAGCCTTTCCACTTTAAAATCATTAACCTCAAAGTAATTACATCACTACTGCACTTTTTTTCAAAACACACTATTAATCCTAAAACACTACTGCTGACCACGGGTAAAAGCTTTATAGCTAATGAGGGAAAATGAAGACATCTTAAAAGCAAAATATTTTCTGCAGATAGTGTTGGAATTGAGCTGAATGCACTTGTCTCCTATCCAGATGTTTTGAAAATAATTTTTCTCCCAAACGTGCTCTCCTACACTCTACTTCCTGACCCAGTCTGAGAGATAGACCACAAATTATAAAACTGATGTATGTCCTCCTCCTCCCATCTTCTCACCAGATGAACTGTCGAAGCCTGACAGTTTTGAGAAATTCATATATTTTATTGTTCAGATAAAAAGGGGATCTTCTTGTCAAATTCTTTTTCCATTGCACTTCTTGCCAGGATGAGATCATTGTATGTATTTGTCTTAGTCATTCCTCTATCGTAATAGGTAAGTCCAGTGGTATATTAAATATAATGACAGGATTCTCTCGCCCATAATGTGTCATTCATATGACAAAGAGTTTGGGAAAATAAACATCTAGGATATATAATGCTTAAAGATTCCTGTAGACCTAAAATTATAGAAGGTTCCATGGGTTCCATATTTTTAAGGAGTTTTGTTGCACTCAACATGCAATGAACTACATCTTTCTGCAAAACAATCGAGTTCCTGTTGCCTATGAAATGAATCTTTTTGTAATCCTCCAATGCCCTCAAATGAGTTCACTTCCGTCCACTTCCTGATACATTTAAACAAATAAATGAATGAATTACACAGTTTAATGTTTAAGTCTACCCTAAAGCAGGTTTATGCACGTTATTCTCCTAAACGTTACTCTGAACTTTGATTCTCAAGAGAAAATGAAATAACCTTTGTGCAGCAAGTATCTGGTCTTTCCTAGAGACAGCAGGCAAAATCCACCATGGTCAGAGTGCCGAGAGGGCAAGTCAGGAGACGAGCCCGTACGGGCCCTGTGTCGTGGACAAAGAAACCCCAGTGTGCAGTACAGCCTGCACTGGTGAAAAGTTAAGAACAAATAAAAGATAAGTTTTACAGGAAAAAAAAGATTTTGTTTTAACAGTTAACACATTCTACACTCCAAGCACAAACCAAAATGAAGAATTAAGGGTGGAGGAGGAAAGTGAAAGAGGAAGAGGAAGAGATTAAGAGGGGTGAAGAGCAAGAAGGAAGGAAGGGGTTTAAGGAAGGGAAGGGGAGGAGGAGGGAGAGGAGAGGAGATGGAAGAGAAGGAGAAAAGAGGAGGAAGAGAGGGAGGAGACGAAGAGGGCCTGCAGTTTAACTGTGCTGCCTCAGTGTGACTTGTGTTGTTAGTCTCATTTCCTGACGAGCTCTTCTCAGCCTAATGGATTGTATTTGCCTCCCTCTCTCCTGAATTCTCACAGCACTTTATAGCTCTCTTTTTGTGTTTTTCATGTTCTAGTTTAATGTTGTGGCAAATTTAAGTTTTATCAATGTGTCTCTGGATTAGCAAGTAAGCATTCAGTGGGCACTTGGCATAAACATTAAGATACTTTATAGGCATTATAAGCCATATTCCATTATAGGACACCAAATTTGAGTCATTTATCTAACTTAAAAGTAGCATCAAGAATTCAGGCAATATCTGCCTTTTTGTTGTCCTCTTGGCTTAACCAAGGGTAAGCTGTCCTCTGTGAACCAAATAAATACAGGATATCCCAGCACTAAAAAAACATACAAACAAAAAAAGCAAAAATCCGCAGTGTGTTTCATTATATAGTGAAGAAATCATTCCTAGGAATTTCTGTGGTTCACTTCCTCTACTCTTCCTCAGAAGGCCTTGAATCACATGATCTATACTCCACTAAATGAATACAATTATTAGTTTAGCATGATGAGTTTCAGCTAATAGTAATCTAATTAGGTCACATGATAAAGAATAAGCCTTCAGAACAAAATTGATGTGTGCCAAAAGAGGAGAAGTAAACTCTCAGCATTTAACCAAAGGTGTCTACAACAATCTCCTAGCAGATTATAAATTTTTAGAGGTAAAGGATAATATTCCTGAGTACCAAGGTTCGAGAAATGACTGACATGGACATGTAGTAAAGTAGTAGAACTGAAGACTATGGATTAGTGTGTTGCTAATGTATTTCACCACCGATAGAACTTGACATCTAAAACAGACTGCTTAAATATTCAGCTGAAAGGATCTAAGAAATATCTTAACAAGGTTGTTTCTAGAATACCATGAAGGAAGACGAGGAGGGAGAAATTACTTTGCCTGGGTCAGATATATCTTTACCACAGAGGCAATACATAGAGACAATCACTATCATAACAGCAATCTGTTTACATTTATCTATTAATCATCTGTCATTAATAGCAATGATGTTATGACCAATGTGTAGCTCTACTAAGGGTCATAGCCAAAATTCACCACTCTTCATAGGTTCACATAACATAAACACATCTCTTATCTAAATATAATTGGACAGTTACTGACAGAAAAGCAAAGCCACCTCCTATCTCTCTTATAAACACAAGGACTGTGAGACTTGTGCATGGTTACAATTTGGATTTTTGATGGAAAGCCTCTTGCGTTGAACGCTCAGTTCCCAAAGCAGCAGCGTTCACAGATAAACCTTCCAGGAAGTGACTGGATGACGAGGGTTCCAAACCTCATCAATGGGATCATATTCGATGGCATTGAGTGATGGTGGGAACATCTGGACATGAGCCCTAGTTGGAAAATGTGAGTCCCTGTGGTGTGCCTTGGAGGAGTGCACCCCATGCCTGGACTCTTCCTCTCTTGATTTCCTAGCTACCATAAGGTAAGCAGCTCCCCGTGCTGTCACCTTTCACCATGATGTTTTGCCTCGCCAAAGTCAATGGAGCCAAAGTAAACCTTTCTCCTTTAAGTTGTTTTGCTCAAGTGCTTTGTTCCTTCATCAGAAAGCTGATACCATGTATCAAACTCTTAATATTTTCTAAAGACTTGTCCTGCCTATTTGTTCAGAAGACCAAATGTCAGTATTTTGAGAGCTTCTTAGTATATTCATGTTTTTATTCTCTGCTTCGAGTTTTCCTTCCATGTTCATTTTCCCCCAGGTTGTTATGAATAAAGATTGCCACTCCACTTCTGTCTGGCATTTTCTCCTGAATGATACCAGATTACATAAACAGATCAGTGTTGCTAATCTGAAGGAATTTTCTTTCCAATGAGACTTGTCAGATACATTTATGTCCTTTGAAATCACTGTAATTAACCCAGCAAAGGTAAAGTGTAGAATGGCACCTGTCTGCTGATAGGGAAGGCAATCAAGGGCAAATCAGATGGTACTGGTTCAGTTTCTTCTCAGATAATTCCTGCTGACATGGGCGTGGGTAAATCCCCAAAAACCCCTACACAGACACAGAGTTGGCCATCCAACGTGAAGAATGCTCTCACCAGCATGGACCACCCTTAACCTCCAATTCCACCCTTCGGAACTGCAACACATACATCCATTTTGGTGGTTGTTTAGAAGCCACCCAGTCTGTAGTACCTTGCTATAGAAGCTCAAACTTACTAATATGCACAGTAAAACCCTTTTGGACAGAAGGTGTTTTCTATTCTTTACAACAACCAGGTAACATTAGGGAGTAACAAATCTCAGTCTAAAAGAGCAGCTCTGGGTACCTGCTAAAATCCCCCATCTGTGAATATGAAGCAGGCTCTATGATGGAATGACCCTGGGCTGGAACAAAACCCAAAGGGAAGCTAAAGAACAGGACAAAAACCCACAGAGGCCCTAAGAAAGGTAAAAGAGATGAGGCCAAACCCCCAAAGTAAGGTGGGCTGCTCAGGTCTTGGTAAGTCCTGCATGTGAAGATGCAGCAACCTTGATATCACAAAGAAGGAAGAAAGTTTCGGGGTCATACAGGGATAGACACTGCCCAAATCCTGCCTCTCTCCAACCCAACATAAGCCCTTCCCTGGAGAACTAGAAGCACGTGATGAGTCTGAGCAGCAAGATATGGAAGATTCAAAAATGTATCAGAATAACCTTACTCAGACTGAGTTGTTTGTACCTGCAGATTCTAGTCCAGTTTGTGGGTCTTTAGCAGGCTAGGTTGTGCTACAGTTTGAATCTTGAACATTCCCCAACTGAGCATGTCTTGAAGCTTTGATCTTCAGCCTATGATCCTGTTTGGAAGTTATGGAAGCTTTAAGAATTGGCCCAGTGGTAGGAAGTAAGTCACTTGGGGCCTGCTCTTAGGGGTTGTTTGATTCTAGTCCCTTCCTTCTTTCTTTTCTTCTCATTATCAAGCTCCCATCATGATATCCTGGGCCACCAGAACCCCAAAGTTACATGGCCAGGTGGCAACAGATTAAAACCGCCGAAACCAAGAACCAAAACAAACTTTTTCTACTTTTGAATGTATTAGTTTAGATACTTTGTTATTTTAGAAAAGGAAACTGAATAAAAATGTGTCCAAGTATACCAAGGGATAGGAGACCGAGAAAGCAATGATCGGAGAGAAACTTCTGTCTGTGGACTTCTTCTACTCAATGGAACAAATACTGGACAGATAGAGAAACTATACAGAAAGCAGAGATTCATGTGGAATGACGGAGCTTTGCCAGGTAAATGGTACTCTAACTTGGCTCAAGAATTAGGACAGAAGACTTGAAATAATTAAGATGAGCCAGACCATGCTGCAACAACAAATAGGTCGAAAGTCTTCTAACAGGACAAAGTTCATACTGCATCAACTTGATTACAGCCAAAAAGCTACACAGTGACAGAATCAGGACTTGAACCCACATTTGGCATCTTCCAAAGTCTATGACCTTTATTCTGTCTCCACAATACCATTCCATTTCCCTTGATACAATGGCAGAGTAGAACCAAAAACAAGTCATGTGTGGTCTCACCTGTCAGTCTAATGGCTTTAAACCTTCCACAGAAACACACGAATCTAAATCTTCACTATATTATGAGCCTACAAGTATTGAGGGAGATGTTATATTCAAGATTGTTCTCTTAATCCACACTAACTACTCTTTAAACATAATCAAGATCCTAATGCAGTAAAAATCAGCAGCTAGATTTATTTGTTTCAAATCAGGGTCAAACTTTCTATTTTATGACTTATGGAGAGTCCAGTGAGCTTTATAACCACAACAAACTCCAGGTCATATTACACTGCTGAGGAGCCACTGTAGCAGCCTCTGCCACGCACAGATTACCAGTGTCTACTGACTTCACAGCTGAGCTGGGGGGATTTCACTTTGCAAGACTGTTTAAGATTCACTCCCAGTATCATTTCTGCTGCACTGCACACCTGTAACGAAGATACTCACTCTTCTCCTTCATGTCTGCTTGTGTTTATTCATTTAGTGTAAACAGCTTGCCTTATAGAATTCAAATTAAAATGCTATTTGTCAGTAAGCACTAAAAATACTCCTACTGGAAGAAATCATAGCTAAATCAAGTGACTATCGAATGCCTTCTATATCCTGGGCTAAAGAAGGCATCCCAAAGAACACACACATCAATTTGGCATATGCCTGAGGCTTTCTCAGAGCACATCTGAATTGTGTGTTTTTTAATCAGACTATTCCAGCTAGAAAGTTGGAAGAAGATTCTATTCACCTTTTGAGATGCAGCTTTCTGGGAAATCAAGGAACTCTGAGAAATTCATTGTCTCCATACATGGTCCAGGGATACTCAGCAATATGAAACGGACACCAAGTTCTCACTCTGACAATGTACTGAGCTCAGCACCAGAGACACGAAGGTGGATTAGACATTATGTCTAACAATGACAGTCACATTGTAGTCAAAACCCATCATGGGGGGCCGGACACTTAGCTTAGTGGTTCCAGCGCGTGCCTCGATAGCACAACGGCCTGGTTCTATCCCCAGCAGCCACATACAACAATGCCAGATGTGGTGACTCGTACCCACTACCAATCAGTACCAGATACCATGGTGCCAGGCATGGTGGCTCATGCCTGTAATTCCAGCACTCCAGAGGCAGAGGCAGGAGGATTGCTGAGTTCGACACTGAGTTCAGAACTAGCCTGAACTACAAAGTGAGACCCTGTCTCAAAACAAAACAAAACAAAAAAATAAAAACATCATTGATGAACAAGAGATATCAGCGATGGTGAAGCAAAGCAATTACTCTGACTGAGGTGGGGGCAAAAGTTAAAGTTCCAAGTGGAGCAATAAATGAAAACAACACAGCTGGATAAGAAGTGAATTTACAGGGTTGGAGGGGGGGAAATCAGTGCATGCCTGGGTAGCAATATTCCACGCCCCACCCAGACCCAGGTCATGTTGGGGAAGGGCCTCACTGACTGAGAGAAGGGACATGTTAGCCCCTCAAGGACAGTTTGGTGTTTTAAATAAACCCACACACAACCTCCCCATTGGGCATGGCAAAGTTAGGTAACTTCAATCCAGGAGCTCACAGAAGTGGAAAACAGAACAGGATAGAATTTCACTGCAACAAACCATCACTCTCATCCCAAAACCTGCAGAGATAGGCATATCAGGGAGGAGAGAGAAAACGTTTTCTCAACACAGACAATTTTAATAGCTATAATAACAACAAAAATAATCTATTTCTACACATATAAAAAGGTGTACAGCATGAAATATTCAGTGCCCACAAATGCAGGCAGTCTCCCACAAGAGGATGGGATGCACAGCAATGCCTAGCTGAAAAGGAGAGAGAGCGAGCCAGCTATGCAGCAAAATCAGGAAGCAATGCAGCGAAGGATTCCTGGGAGGCAGAAGTGGAGAGTACTCCTGCAGGCTCTGGGAGAGAAGCTAAAGCAGAAGGTGAGCAGAACCTGGTGCGGTGGCCAAAATTGTGGTCAGAATAAGCAAAGAGAATCTGTAATGAAGACACTGAGAGGTACATAATGTTCAAATCAGTCAAGATAATTGGATCCACAGAGGTGTGAGGGGCAGGGAACTCACGCCAGGAGTTTGAAACCAGAAAACGGTCAGGATGGATCAACAGTCCTCGAGGGCTCAGATAGCCAACAGTCTGGAGCAGAGGAGGAAAATGTGTCACTAACTGTGAGTAGTTTCATTTGGTTCCTCTCACTGCAATTTTCCTTCCACAATGCTGTTTAATTTATAGCACTTGTAACTTCTGATTCTCTAACATATGTATGCAGTTTCCTGTTATGTGCATGCCACTTGATGGAGGGAAAGCAAGAAGGTGAGACACTGAGGGGTAGATGAAGACTGAGAATAAATTGAGGACAGTTGAAAGATAGAAGGGAAGACACACTAACTACAATAATTACAAATAAAGAGTTCTGCATGACATATCATAGTCAAAAATCTCAGATGTTCAACAAAAAGAAGCTTAAATGCTGTTAGAGAAAGTGAGAAAGAATCATACATAAAGGTATACCAATCAGGATTATAGAAGATTTAACACAAACTTTGAAGATCAGGAGAGACTGGAGTGAAGTGCTCCAATCCTTAAATTAAAAATCCAACCTTGACTAATATAACCTGCAAAACTATGTTTGAAAATTGACATTAAAAATAAGAACATTCCTTTAAAAAGCAGCATCTTAAGAGATAAATGAACAGTAAATCAGCACTCCAAAAAATAAGAATATCCAGGGCAGAGAAAATGACACCAATAAATCCAAAAAATCAGATAGAATGAATATTCATGCAAGCCAAATGGTTGAATAAAAAGAAAGTAAAAGAGTAACTGACAAAAAGATAGTGCAATGACACAAATAAATCAACACCTTTTTGGTAGTAACTTACAATGTAAATGGCCTGAAGTCCTCCATAAAAAAGACATAGATTGGGAGGCTAGATCAATAAACATATTCCAACAGTCTGTTTCATTCAAGAAATTTACTTAATCTAAAAAGAAGTCCATAAAATAAAAATCAAAGACTGGAAAACAATATTCCATGCCCAATGATCCCAAAAGCAAGCAGGGCAATCTTATTTTCAAACACACTAAACATCAAGCTAAAACTGATCAGAAGAGGCAAAGAAGATCACCACATATTAGTTCAGGGTGCAAGTCAACAGTAAGAGATAACATTTGTAAATATGTGTGCACCCAATTTCACAATGCAAACACTGCTGGACATAAAAGATCAAATAAACTCTGAACAACCATAGTGGGTAACCTCAATGTCCAACTTTACAATCAGCCATATCAACTAAAAAAAAAAATCAACCAAGAAATATTAGAACTGAACCATTCCTTCAAATAAAAAGACTAAATAGATATCTACAAAGTATTCTATCCTATTACAACTCATTTTTCTCAGCAGTCCATGGAGACTTCTCTAAAATAGACTACATACCAGCCCACAAAAACTGCAATCAAAATCACCACAGGTATGGTATCAAGTCATTGTATACATAAACTACAAATCAATCACACTATAGAAATCACAGAAAATATATAAACTCCCGGAAACCTAATAACACAGTCCCGAATACTCATTTGATCATAGAAG
The DNA here is from genome assembly GCA_004026965.1 of Petromus typicus. Taxonomy (NCBI): domain Eukaryota; kingdom Metazoa; phylum Chordata; class Mammalia; order Rodentia; family Petromuridae; genus Petromus; species Petromus typicus. The sequence goes on from PVIR01015622.1 coordinate 37,796, forward strand.
AAAGCAAGAAAGTATTTTAACAATTATTGGAATTAAATGATCATGCCAGAACAACACAGCATAAACTTTAGGAACACATTAAAAGCAATCCTAAGAGGGAAATTTATTGCAGTCAATGCTCACATTAGAAGAACAAAGTGAGAGTCTGGAGATGTAGCTCAGTAGTACAACGCCGCCAGGCAAGCATGAGGCTC